>CAKALU010048198.1:142171-165014 GCA_916700995.1 Hozukius guyotensis
GCCAACCAAACATGTTCTCATCCCAACTCATCACATATCTCTAGCCCCTTGGCATCTCTTTATTTTTGGCATCAAAACCACTTAGTTAGGTTTAAGAAAAATTACATGGTTGGGTTTAAAACGACTACGTTTGTGCAGTGAAAATGACACTGAATATTGTGAACACGGGACACGAAAGAACAGCTGATCGTAATGTGACACACGGGGACACGGATAGTGGCCTCCTGGATGAAAGCCTTGTGTTTGTTGGACCCCCCTCCCGCCCGCCAGGTGTGTGTCTTTTCGCTCTTTAAACTACGTCACCACACTCCCGGCGCACTTTCTCAGAGTGTTTACTGTTGCCGTGGATGGGTTTACATTTAGAACGCCCGGTGCGTTTCATACCGGCGCTAAGGGGTGCCTTGTGCGGCCGTGTCGAATGCCGATGGCCGTGACAAAGCCTCGGTATTTGACTCCCTGGGAATGAGAACGGGTTGTGCCAACGGTGCGGAACACACCGCAAAAACTTGGGCAACAGACGCTCTACAGTCTACAGCTCTACAGTCAGCCGCCGGGGCTGTAGACTGTAGCCTATGTGTATAGTGTGATCCAATCTCTTAGAATGGATGTAAACTGTAACTGTAAAACTAAAGTACTGCCATAAAATAGGTGTGACAATGTTATCAACACGCAGCTCTGACCTAAAGGAAATGTAGCATCATGCAGTATGTTCACTTGGGTATATTTCTGGTGAGAAAAAAAACATCTCTGGAGACAACTTTAGAAACTCAGTTTCAAAAGCAAAAGCCAGACATGACACGAAAGTCAGACGCTGATCATTTGTGCAGCAAAATATTATAAAGACAACATTATTCTCTTCAGGGACGCCAGTCTGGTCTAGGTCACCAACATGTGCAGAAACAGCCCCATTGACAGATAAAACGCACTGTAAGAATTTACAATGCAAACTTTTAATCTACGGACTTATTTTACAAAATGTTCTGTTATCCTGTAAAATACAAAATATATCAATGATAATGCTATGTTGTGTTAAACCACATACTTCAGTCCAAAGTCTAAATCAAACTGGATTAAACCCAGTTGGCTGATTTAGACTCGTCCATGCAGAACGTGACTGAAAGAGTAGACAGCCTGTTACTTTGTTTTATTTTTAATCTTCACATGCAACTGATTGTCTTTTACTTTTTATTTTATTCAGTCATCTATCTGTAATCAAACGGAACTACATGTGTGACTGTGAGTGCGAACAGCTCCGCATCAGGTACTTCTCTGTTCTGTCCGTTTTGTTCGACAGTGTTTGGAAACAAAATACGCGTTGTTCTCCCCTCTTTGTACTTTAGAAAAGCTGAGCATGGTTTACTGTTATCTGCGTCCAGAACTCCCTTGTCAAGATGCTGCTCTTCACTTAAGTGGACCACTCTCTGCGAAGCACCGAGGAGCGCTGCCAAACAGCGAGAGAAAGAAATGCAAACTTGTCGTTTGAGCCTCCCCATTGCTTCGTTTCATCTCTAGCCAGAAATCACCACGGTTCACCGGGCAGAATTTGGACCAGGGCCATCTCCTTGGTTTCCTAGATTTGCATGACTGTCCAGACGTCAGCAACCCCCCCTCTTCACCCGTCCGCCGGCTCCTAAATGCGTCAGCAGTCATTCCTCCCATCCTCTCCTCCTCCTCCTCTTATCCACGCTGCCTCCCTGCAACACCTCAGCCAGGCTCCCACAGCACACTGTGTCCTTGAGGACTCACTAACTACAGGCTCCCCTCCCCCACCACCCTCTCTCCTCTCATTCTTATTCAATGTGTTTACATGTGCGCTAATAATCCAGCCATTATCAGGCTGATACAATACTCCCGATTATTTCTGCTGAACCCCTCAACCACAGGTCATCTTTGTTCAAATAGGATTGATCTGAATGAGAATAAGCTAAATTAACAGATGAGGATCATTTGTCAATCTCTCAAATGTCTCTGGCTTTTACACACCTCATGTCTGATGTTTCAACAGAATGATTAGCAGCAGTGCTGTGCCGAAACTTTGGAGCGTGTGTTGAGTAAACAAGGAAGTTTTCTGTGACGTATCGAGGCTTGTATTGTTGACGTCATTGATGGCGCCGGAAGCCAAAACACAGCTGAGAAATTATTATTATTCCTGAATGAAAATAAATAGTCTCCCCTCTAACATTTTCCTATAGTTACACAAGCACATTCTCTGCCCTCTGCCTGGTTAAACCACTGCCTCACATCTGTAATATATATGCCTGTTTTACACTCTTTGACCAATAGGGGGTTTTGAGTACATGAAGCCCAGATGAAGCCTCGGGCGATGAACTCTTTTGCTCAGCACTTCATGAAACTTAATCACGCCATCACTAGTTAGCAGTGGTGGTCAACAGGCTTGGGGAGTGACGGAATACGTGGAACGGCGTTACAGCTACAGAAAAAAAGACCAGCCCATTTGCACGAAAAGGCGTATGATTGCCACAATAATGCGCAAGGATTTAGCGTGCAATAAGAACGCCTTCCTTGCTTTTGACTTGTCATTTGTACGTCATGTAGTCTGTACTGAGTCCAATGTAAATGCATCTGCGTAAGTATGCTACGCTCAGAGCTAGTGACGTACAAGAAAAAAACAAGAAAAAACACTTTCGGCAATTGGGTGAGGAGGTGGATGGGTCCAACAAACACAGGACTTTTAACCAGGAGACCACTGTTCAATACCAGTGTTTTGTTCTGCAAGTTACGTTAGTGACGTTGTCACATGTTGTTTGGTGACGTTGTTGTTACGTTGTTTCCATACATATTTTACTTAGTTTCTGTACTTATCTTAAGCCAAACCATGATGTTTTTCCTAAACCTAAGTGGTTTTGTTGCCTCAACCTAACTGCGGACATTACCATAGTCTTGTTGCGTGGCGTACAAATGACAAATTTTAGCAAAAAGGCTAAAATGCTTCCTCATGACACACGGAATGTAATGTCATACGCCTTCCCGTGAGATCGGGTTGGATACATTTAGTAAAAATGGGGATTATTAGCAGGATTACAATTTTGAAATACATCAAAATAAAGAACGATATACATCGTGCACATGCACCATTACAACACACAACACAAGTCTCACACACTGGCCTCTATAACTTTAGTGACTGGGTGGGAATTTCGCTATCATTTTGTATGAAAAAGGGGAACTACAGTGCAAGTCCTTGCAAAGCAGGATGGTATGCACACTTTCCACTTCATCTAGATTATTCTTTTCGCCAAGAGGCATCTTGGCGTGAAATGATGGCTGGTAGGACATAAGCGAACCGTTTCAAATTTCTGGTCCAGCAAACATAATACAGGACAAACCGGGAAATTTGAATGTAGGTTAATTTAATTTATGTGGGTACTGCTGCTGCTCCAAGTTAAAATCTGGCAACACTAACGTGCCAAATGATTTGAATCCTTGGATGATGAGAGCATTCTCACAGCTGGAAGGCAGAACTAGCACTGTACTGTTATGTTGTTCCTCTTTTCTGCTTTACAGAGAAAATAACTAATTGGTTAATTCAAACTATTAGCCTAATGAACCTTAATCTGGTTAGTCATAAAAATCAGGTTAAGATTAATTCATTTGAAATGGGTTTAATTTCATTGTAACCTAATTTATTGGCTATTTAAGAGTTGTATTGGGATTGCAGCTGCTTCATGACAACTATCTCTGGCACCATCATAACAATCCATTTTAGAAAAGTCTGTGTACGGTTAAATATGAAGTAAAAATGTTGCAAGCAACCAAGCTGATTTAAAAGGAGCCGATGTAACTGTGGGAACAAGTGACAGTTATGCAAAAGTGGTCAATTTAGTGTAGCACAGGTACAGAGAGCCATGAAGTCAGTGAAATGACTCAGATATTGCTGTTTGGCCATTATAAGATACTGGTCACTCCAGACCAAGAGAGGCTGCTGCAGCAAAACTCCTGAGTGTATTTAATTGAGGAAGAATGCGTTTTACTGCGTATTAATTCAACTATTTGTAAGGGGAACAATGTTTTATTAGCCCACATAACCTATAACCCATTTATAAGTTACATATTATTATTTGTTTATGTGTCTAGGGGAACACAGGAAGTAACATAACAAGTTTACTCAACCTTTGGAAAATAGGAACAACAAGAAAAGGCTGCTGAAGCACTTTAAGTGCAGCAATGAATGACATTTATTTATAAGGAAATGATTAATAGAGAAACAACCTAATATATCAGAAACTGAAACAAAAACTGTTTTTTTAAGGTCTCAAAGGTCAAAATATTAAACAAAAAAAGCACACAACAACTAGAAAATAAAAATTCCTTTCGTCGACCAAGTCAACCAAAAACACAGTGCTAAGCTCCCTAACTACAAAACAGGAGAATCGGAGGAGCAAAATAAATGGTGGAGAACCCCTACAAGACCTCCTTAACTAAGATAAAGGATGGGCTGACGGAGGTTTATCAAGGTGCTCTCAAGAAACAGAAACTGAGGCTGTATTCCAAACCGCCTACTTCATACTACTTACGAATGCAGTATGTACTGTATGCTGTATACTGTATACTGCATACTGCGTTCCTCAGTAGTATGCAGTGTGCGACGGTTAAAGCGATGCATTTTGCAGTATGTTAGACCAGGCTTTAGCCTTTAAACCAGCTCTTAAAGCACTGGACAAAAAAACAAACTCGTACCACTATTACAATATTATCGAAAAATACAACTTTGATTTTTGTGTTTATGTTATGTTGGTTTACTTTATAAGATACTGCAGTTTTAAACTATTTATTCTAACAGCTCATAGTGAAAGTGAAGTGAGACAAACAGGATCATCAACGAAGGGAGACGGGAAATATAAAACATTGCTCGACAAACTTTACGTTACTCAAACAGCTTTTTCAGTTACAGAAACAAAACAGTGGACTGATCTCCCTCCAGATATTAGAGTAATGTTAAAAATGATCATGTTGTCTCAGCAGGTATCTCTCTGCCCCGTCAAAGGCAGCTCTTTCCCTCGCCACTCAGCTTCTCTGTAGCCGCTCTGTGAGCGTCACTGGCCGGCTTTCCAGCGAGCTACGCCCGCGGGTGATTGTGGAGCTTTTTCAACTCCAAAAAGGCAGATAAAC
The DNA here is from genome assembly GCA_916700995.1 of Hozukius guyotensis. Taxonomy (NCBI): domain Eukaryota; kingdom Metazoa; phylum Chordata; class Actinopteri; order Perciformes; family Sebastidae; genus Hozukius; species Hozukius guyotensis. The sequence continues at coordinate 147,302 of CAKALU010048198.1, forward strand.
ACAGGTTTCTGTTAATTTATAATGGACATTTTGTGTTGTGAAATTTAAACAAACTATCCGTCAACAAGGAAATAAAAGCCTCTGGTCTACAGACCGGTCTCTTGAGAGAGCTCCAGCCAGCTCATAGCGGTCTCTGAGAGTGACTACCCGGCTGGAGAGGTAGCGACCCCGGCAGGGGTGCTAGCTAGCTGTGACGGCAGTTTGTGGAGCTTCTAAACTCCGACAACGGTGGAGCAAATGTTCGATTCGCCATCTAATATTGTAAAACTGTCAATATTCTAAATCTACACAGTTGATTTCTCTCCTCAAAAAGTTTCTCTTCCTGAGGTTTCCAGCCTGATCACACAGAAATATGTAAAATGACCACAACCTCTTAAACAGCGCATTTCATGATGGTGGCACGGAATGTGTTGAAATTACATGCCACCAACACAGAAACAATGTTAATGGAAAGTCAATTAGGATCATTTTTCTTGGTGGGCACACTAATTCCCAGGTTCAACAGAAATACATTTTACTTAGACTTTCACTAAGGAGACTGATGTTCGTGTCCTGTGTGAAACCAAAAGTCAAAGTTGAGTTATTTTAAATTACTTAGGATATGTAAGAAGTTACGGAACAAACATAGGTTAGTTTTTTTTAAACCAAAACATGATGTGTTCTTTCCTAAACATAAGAACGTAGTTTTGTTGCCTAAACCTAACGTCAAATTGTTTCCGTGGTGGCGGCATGTCATTTTATCACACTCCATGCCACCACCACGTAATGCGTTGGTAAGAGGTCGTGGTGATTTCCCGTATTTCTGTGAGATCACGTTAATTTTTTCCTGATAAAACTGTTTCTTGTGGGGAGTTTTCCCGGACAGAGAGTGTCGTATACTGTACAGATCGTAAAGCTCCTTGAGGCAGATTTGTGCTTTGTGATATTGGGCTGTATAAATAAAAATTGATTTGACTCAGTTCCAATGAATTGTCCCAGGAAGCGATATCAATGAGCCAGCATGTGTAGTACCAGGTCAGTGGAACTGACTCCCCCTAAATGGAATGCAGCCATTTATCATGTTATTAATAACACCTGAGCTTTTCCTGCTATATGACATCAAGCTGTGGCTAATGGTGTCAAAATGTCCCCAGATCTCTGCAGTAAAGTTGGTGAGTAAAATGATGCAATGATGGACAAAATAACCAAAACAAGACCAAGCAACTTTGTTTGTGACACTAACTTTTTGTCAGCCAAATAGATAATATGATCTATTCTTGCATCTTTGCAATGTTGACAGAACAGGAGGAACTGACTTCGGAGCATTTAAATGTTATTCCAAGATTGTCAGCCTTGTAGTCACACCATTATGATTAAATTATCTGTTTTTGTTGTGTAATATATTTGAGGTTTGGACTTGATGGTTGGTAGTGTGAGTGGGAACAATTGACCAGCATGCAGGCGTGGATTTTCCTGAAAAACTAAATGTATTCAGACCGGCCACAAAAGACAATGAATGAGGAAAAATCTTCCAGTACACAAAACACTGGCATTTCCCTGTAGAGTGAGAAACAGACCAACCAGTTCTTCCAAGACCGTTTCTACCCAGTCACCTGGAATTATTGCCTCTTTAACCAGGTGGCATCAATCTCCATTCATTTGGAGCCAACTGGTGGTCAAATGTGCTTTGACAAAATATATTAATCAAATGTGCCCTCTCAGAAGACACAAGTATTGAGTAATATTGTTAGTGAAGTTGATAAACAAGTAAACATTCCCTTCTTTAGAACTGACTAATGGTGCCTTCAAATGAAACTCCTGCGCTTGTGTTTACAACATGGGAAGTTGTGTACACGATATGCATGGCGTTCAAGTGGTTAAGTCGTGAGAACACCGCTGCTAAGCAACGGCTATATTAATGTTACTGTTGGCGTCTAGAAGCCACAGATGGTAACACTTAAGCAAACTAGCAAGCGGGTAACATAATGCAGGAAATGCAAAGGTATATGAAAGAGGAAAAAGATGAGGCCGTTGGGAATATCAACATTTTTCTCAGACCTATTATAAAATTACGAAGAAAAACAATACAGTATAAGACTAAAATTACAATATATGAACTTATTATGCACCGAAAGAATAATTTCCATAAATGCCGCCATTTCCGTCAACATGACAAAACACGTCACAAGTCGTGAACTCGGAAATTTCAGAAACTTTCCACTTCCGAGGTCGTGAATATGACAAGAGGGGGACGTTCATATGGGCCCAACTCGTAAACACGGTAAACACTACCCCATTTGAAGGCACCATAACATTACAGCAGGAAATTACCAAGCCCCCAGGAAGAGCGCCGGTCATCAATCCCGACTTTCGTAGTGGCCAAACGGTGGTACTGCAACTTCCGTGTCTGTCACGTGATGCATTGGGCCCAAAAATACTTTTTCCCATAGACTTACATTGGGAAAGAGACATCTGTAACTCAGCGGATCATTTTTTTTGAGGTGAATCAACTTTCCAGTACGAACACTCTAATAGCCCTTATTTAAATCATTAAGTTTTTAAAGTTGTAAAACGCACTAATAGCTGAATCTAGAGTTATTTCCCTTCCTCCGTTCATGTGAGTGAGATCCAGACCGAGGCTGGAGCGCAAGCCGTGACGACGGCGTGACGTTGGGACCCCGTGACCAAGTCATGTGACCGAGTGGACGCTACTCCGCCAAGATCCGGGTGCTTTTCCAGACGGAAGTCGAGCCATTTAGGCTTCATGCGCCAATGAGCAACTCTCATAGGAATGACCGGGACCCCGCCTCCAACGCTGTATCCAGTTCTTTTAATACATCCATGGAAATTACACACAAAGACAATTTAAAAGGGAAGCGCACTCCTTCTTCTTAAAGGGTCAGGCAGGTCAGGGAATTACAGTCCCCCCTACAGAAAACCTGCATGAGCAGAACGACTAAACACATTAAGTGAACAAGCATTTCTCAAACATCACAAGTTCACGGCGCATATAAATGTTGAACCACTTTCCTCTCAGCATGCATACATACCAACATTAACTCAAGTAAGTTTGGGAGTGGAGTAAATAGGCTTTTTTGACAGTGTCTTGGTGGTTTTGCAACTATTTTGCCACTGGTTTGTTGACACTTCTGTACTTCTTGTTGCCAAGAGTCAATGGGACATGTGGCTGTCAGAAATGTCTGATATCTCTGACTCAGAATAACAACTAAAAGGCTGATATGAATGTTTTTTTCTCGCTCAGCTACTCAGGATTACCATCTGAAGGTCACGGCATGGACAGTGCATAAACACCAGTTAGCTTTATCACTAAGTAAATGATCATTGTCACTCCAGATACCCAAATGTATGTACACAAGCACTGAAAGCACTGATCCCAGAGTTGTGCAGGAGAACTGATCTAATTATTGATGCTGTGTAAATAGTGAGCAGCGTTCGTCAGACTGCTATAAAGGAAAGTCTCATTTTCTTCTTTCCTCCCTTCACTTTGTACATTTTAACATAAAGCTGCTCAGATATTTGAAAAAAATGTAGACGCGAGGTGATTACACGCAGCAGATGTCAAAACGTAACCCATTCCCATCTCTAGACAGGAAGTTAAAAAGCAAAACAACGAGTCTGAGCACTTTCTTGTAGCTGAAATGCACGAGGTCAACAGAGGTGAATATGACAAACATTCATCAAATGATCATCACGTGTCTGTTTTGTGGTTTTGGTATTCAATCTTTTGCCTTTCCACTTATTTATCTACCACTTCCTCTCAGTCGCTTCCGTTCAGTGTAAGCTCTCACCAAACAAATAACATCCAGGATTGTCAGCTGCTGGTCAAAGTGCATTGAGCAGTTGATGAAATACAGTTATTATGTAGCATCTGCTTGTTGTGGTATGTGCAATGGAAATAAAAGCACCGACACCGTTTGATGCGTCGTCGAGTGGTCTTGATTTACCTTCCTTTGCTTTAGCTGACTGGTGGTTGTGAACGGAGCTTATCTTTTAGCTCAAGGGGAGACCAGGTGAGTTTAAATGTAAGATGCATTTAAGGAAAACATTATACTTGATTTTACTAACACATATAGACAAACAGTTGCAATGTTAGCAACATTATTCACATACTTTGTGTGCACTTGGAGGATTAAAAATCCATACCCACTATATTCAGTGTCTCGACGCGCCCCATGTAGCCTCAACAATCATCTTATTAACTTTGAGATCATTGTCCATGCCCTTAATTATTTGCATTGGTCAAGTTGTGTTAATTTGTGCGGACGTGCACAACTAGCCTGAAGGAATGTAGAATTTGCAGGGTCACCATCATGCAAACATGTGGTCAAAAGCAAGTACATTTTAACTGTTGTGTTGGACGGACCTTTGGAGCCTGCGTCCTGAGAACTGGTAAAGCGATTTATTCACAAGTGACGCTACATGTCCACCAGATCCGGCGAGGACGCGAGGACGTGCTGCTCCACTCAACTGGCGTGCACTATCGTGTAGTGCACCAGATTGGTCCCTGGTTTTCTGCTCGCCGTTTCAAACAGGAAACATGTCAACCTGCTCATGAACTTCCGTCTAAACAATCCACCAAAATCTATTTCTGAAAACATTTGAGGTGAGAAATAGGCGATGCCACGGCTGAATCTAGTTTCATTTTAGAACTAGATCACCTAGTTTTAAGAGCTTGGTCCAAATTTCATGAGCCAGACGTGTAGCGCTAGGTGGCCTCATTTGCATTAAGTTGAGATATTTCTACTTTATGTAAAAACAGACCCTCTCCAACTCGCCGCATCATTCCCACCATGCACTATGCGACTGCTTCTCCAGCTTTTCCGTATAAAATTAATGGAAAGCGTTGAGACGCCGTCCGTCGCCGGAAATGCGTCGCTGGAAATAGTGGATTGGTTGTGGCTTCTGCAGCAATTCAGGCATTGTACTGGACCGCAAGTAGAGCCAGTTGAGGTCGTTTTGGGGCATTTGATGAGGATGCTTCCTGGACGCCGCCCTTTGGAGGTTTTCTAGGCACGATCAACTGGAAGCAGAAACCTGGGGCAGACCCTGAACACGCTGGAGAGATTATTTATCTCATCTGGCTTGGGAACACCTCAGGATTCCCCCGGGAGGAGCCGGAAGATGTTGCTGAGGAGAGGGATGGATGGATGGATGGATGGATGGATGGACGGACGGTCAACCGACTACAGACTGTTTTTCTTTGGATCGATTTCAACAACGAAACATGAATGAGAATACTGTTTGGGCTGGGGGGCTGGCAGTGCTATAGTCACGTCTGCCACTGTCTTGTGGTAAACCAGCTTTCTTTCTCCAGCAACCTATACGACAACGTCAGGCTGATAGCCTTTTTCTACTTGTGAAACATCGAGTGACAATCAAACTAAAAGAGCAAAACGTTGTTTGATCCAGCAGCTCAGTGAGCAGCAGCTCCCCCAAACACCTTGGGGACCTGGTTTCTGTAGTCGAGTCAAGCACCCAGTGTGCAAAGAAAGGCCTTTTATTGACACAGCTTAAAAAAAAAAAGACTCGTCAAAAAGCAAGTGATGTGAAACAGTCAATCCCCCCCCCTCCTCCTCTTCCTCTCCCTCAGCTGAGAGGCTTGATTGTCTCATGAGCTCTGTTCTGTAAACAGGCGTCCCTATAGAGGCCAGGCGGCCAGCATTGGGGCATAAATAAAATAACAAAATTTAAGAAGAGAGGAAAAAGAGCATCCCTGTGAGAACATCTTGGCTAAAAATATATCCTCTCTTTGCCTCTCCAAGGTCACTCTGTCATTTTGATTTGATTGGAACACAGCAGCCACAGCCATCCTCCTCCTGAGCCTCACTAACAAGCATGGCATTACTCTGCCAGCGATTGCTCAAACATCTTCCATATCTGAAGCACTTATTATCCCCCCTTAAATTCATTTTGCCTCCTTGCCTCAGCTATAATGCATGCCATCTGTTGACCAGGTAAACTGGAGGACAACCAACGTAGTGAATTATTTGCAGAATACAGCAGACTTTATCCCCCTTTTTGCAATCTAATATGCTGCACATCTGTGCGGGCACAAACATCCTTCTTGTTCAAGGACAGCTGATGTAGTGAAGCATTTGTTGGAGTCCTGCAGACTCGATCCCCCCGTTTCAATGATGTTTCATGGTGTTACACGAGGACAGCATTTTAAGGGGACTAACAAACGCTTCCACTGTGTTTGTTTACACTGGTGGCTGTTTGCCTTCTGGTGATCATCAGCTGCAGGTCAGAGTCTACCGAGAGTTTTATTGAACACATCACCCTGTAGATATATGGCCAGTTTACTCGGCTGACTCACTGTTGCCATAAGAGGACGGCTCGAGCGTTTAAAAGCTATGACACTTCTGTGTAAACATTAGTAGAGGAAAAAAGGCTGCACACACACTGCGAGACAAATAAAGCTGAAACTGAAATGCAAGCTTCTGTTAAAAAGACGCGTTCGACAGCTGCGGGGACGCATATGAGCGTAAAAGCGGCAGCGGATGGCTGCACAGTGAGTCAGACGCACCGACTTATGGAAGACGGGGGTTTCTCAGATAGTTCTCGGAGGCGTGATACACATGTTGACTCAGGCGTGTAAATTCGCGCCGCTGGTGCAAGGGAACAACCCTGTAGATTTTGAGAAATCTGGAAAAAAAAAAGCTGCTGTTTATACGTTTTTTTTAGAAGAAGACACGTCAGATTATTAACATGTGACATGCACAGAACTTGGAAGTGTATTCTGTAAGAGTGTACACACTAAACACTCCACTATATGTGGAGATATCCCCCTGCGTTATGCACATGTGGCATGACTCAGATATGTGTACACACACTGTTGTCACAAATGGATTGTATCTCAAGGCTCAAGCTCAAGGCTGACATTGACAGAGTTTGCATTTGTAGTTTAGGAGGTGGTGTGATCGTGAATGCATGAGGAAGATTGAATCTATTACTGCCTAAAGATCCCATGTACATAATCCTGGGAAGTCTTTTTACATTTGCTACAGTTACTGTGAGACGACACAAACAGCAGTCACTTCCCTTTTTGTCCTCTCTAACCACGCAAAAGCTCCATTCAATCTATAGATTGCACATGTGCATTCACGATTCCTCCTCTGTGACGACACCCCGGCCACAAGAACAACAAAACACAATGTGACGCTCAGCGTGTGGGCAAGGCTGGGAGGAGGGAGGCAAAGTTTCTGCATGGTAAGAAGACTTAGTCAGCCACCCCCGTGCAGCTTAGCTGGCTGATCGACACTAACTCACAGCTGCTGCTGCTGCTGCTGCTATGTACTCCAGCGTGCGCGGTTCTGCTTGAGCTAAGTCGACCGCACAAATAAAACATGTGAGATAAGAAGTGAAAAAAAAAAAAAAAAAATCCACAGATGTTTGTTGCAGGGCCGAAAGAAGAAAAAAAGAACCGGATGTGTGACATGAAAGTCAAATCATAAAGGGGAAGCAGGCTGTGAACTGTGTTGGATAGATTGAAAAAGTGAAACCAGGTCTCTAAAATTCAGTTTTGAATGCAAAATGTTTGCTTAACAAGCCCTGTAATGATCTGATGTCTTACCAAAGGTCAAACAGGTATCAAGTCACATAATCAGAAATAAAATACAACCATAATGTTTCACTCTTTCTCATCATAATCCCTCTATTTGCCCCCATATATTTAATCCATATAGGATCTGTTTGCAAATAGCATCTAATGCAGGGACTTTGCTGGATTGACCCCCCCGCCCTGACTGGAGAGTACTGGTGCGTGTTGTGAATGGATGTGTGCTGTAGATAAATGGACAGGCAGGGACCCTGGCAGCAGAACACAGAGCAGGCAGATTCATGGCCAGACAGTAGAAATCTGTCAGCCTCCTGGCAACGTGAGAGGACACCTGGAGGTAATGCAAGCAGCCCTCCCCAACCAGCACCTCCTCTTCCCTCTCTTCCTTCTTCTTTCTCTTCATCTCTCTGTCCCATCCCCCCTCCCACCCCCTCCTCGTGACTCATCACCAGAACCTTAATCACCAATGAGTGGGCACTGCCTCCCCTTCCAACAAGCACAAGTGCTGAAGTTAAAAACTGTGCCGGGGCTCTGTTGCCACCTGCTGGACGCTCTGTCACATTGCACTGAGACCCACGTGGACAGAAAGACATTTGTGCTGGTTTTCAGAGGAACAATAATGTAGCTGTAATGAGCTTCCTGTCTGAATTTATGCCCTTTTAAAGGCGTGCTCCACCAATTTTACATGTCAAAGTCAATGTACTAGTCACGTACTATTTGCCCAGTAAAAGTTTTATTATGTCTTCTGTGATTTGTCTTCAGATTTGCACAGTCTAAAAAAAGAAACTCTGATGATGTCATCAGGGTTACTTTGTCAATTTTGACCTAATGATGTCAAATTTCTAACAGGAAACATTCGTTACAAAATGGTGACATGGAGTTTGGAAGACATGGACATTTATCACGCAGGGTTAGGGTCTAACTAAAGGCACCACTTACATGCATCATGTGTAGTCTGCATTTTTTGGAGCTTGGCCCATACTATGGGAAAAATATATTTTATTTTGGCTTCGACCCTCGCTCATTTTGACCATTGTTTTTCCATCTGTCTCATACAAGTTCCCCCAATTTAATGGAAATATAATTTCAGCAGTGGCATAGGCAAAAATCACAGTGTGGGTGGGCACAGAGAAAATCAGGTGGGCCTGTCCCGTCCAAGACCAAACATCTATTTATAAGATTCTGAAAGGCATATGTTAACCACAATAGGAGCCATGCACCACAGTTTAATCCTACATCATCATCATCAGAGGTGATGTTACAGGCACCTGACATGTATATTTATATTCTTTCTTCACTCTTGTTCAGATTTGTTGACCTTGTTTACAGCTGCATTTCTATTTCTGTCGTATAAATGAGAGCAAAAATAAACAGAGTCAAACTCCTGGTAGCCTATGTGTAGGTCTACTCATACCTGGACAATCAAGCTGATTCTGATCCAACAAGACAAACAGAAACAGCATAGCATAGCATAGCATAACATAGCATTCAGTCTGATGTGATGCCCCCTGATGCCAGTTTTTATCCAACTGACAGTTGAAAAGAGTCTTTCACCAGTAGGCCTTGTTATGGGTACAGTAGGGTGACAAGGGCAGGTCACCCCGACCACTGAAGTGCTATCTTTAGCAACAAAGAAAACCTATAACAAGTTACACAATTATGAAGCCAACTAGGGCACTAAGTCTACTAATTCAACTCTAAATCACAGCTTTAACGGAAATGTTTGGAGGCCGAGGACAGAACAAGGCTGCTGTCAGACTGCTGTCAGACTACCTGAGCATTTTAAACTGCAGAGATGATTGTCGGACCAATCAGCAGCCAACACACCCCAGACCGAACCCACACCTCCAGCCAGTTAGAGAGAGAGAGCACCTAGATGGGAAACAAAGATCCTCATCAGACAAAGACACTCACTCTCACACAAAACACAAACATATTTCAATATACAGTTGAGAACGATGGCTGAACTTCTTCCTCCTGCTCCTCAGACTTCTGTTCATCAGTGTACAGGTGTTTCCATTTAACAAGTGACAGTGTTATCTGGTGACATTCAGCCAAATGTATATATGCATACTCGTAGTAACTGGTTGATGTCGATAATAAACACAGAGGAGTATTTATTTAAAATGGATAAAGTAAAATTCTAGGCTTTCTGTTTGTGTTTTCGACAGCTGCCGTCACCACGAGCAACCACGAGGCCGAGAGACATCGGCTGTACACTGAGTGAAAGAGGAGGGAGCTGTTGTGAAATGCACTACCACTTTATGGTCGTAGTCAGATAATTGAAACAGCGCTGACTGCTATTCACTGGATGATCCAGCAAAAAAAGGAAGCCTTCTGATTGGGTGGGCCTGAGTGCCAAGTGGTCGGACCCAGGCCCACCTAGGCCCACCCACAGCTACGCAGCTGAATTTCAGGACAGCTTTTAAAGCTGCATATTCATTTTTTTTTTCTTTTATGTAAAACTTCATAGCAAACTGTTCAAGTAAAGCTGAATTTTTAGTTACTTGTGTTACTACACAAGATTTTTAAGTGAGGTTTTTCTTCTTCTAAAACAAACACCGTAAGTTTCAGATCACTTCGTCACGTGGCTGTTAGTTTAAAAATGTCATAAAAACAGGACAGGGACATCAGAAGAGAAAAACAGGTTCTCACTTGGCGTCACTTTATTTTCGGCATCAAAACCACCTAGTTAGGTTTAGGAAAGAACTACATGGTTGGGTTTAAAACTACTATGTGTGTACAGTTAATGGAAAGCCCGGTGCATCTCATACCGACGCCAAAGGATGCCTTAAGCGTCGGTATATTGCGCTGACGGCTGTGACAAAGCATCGGTATTTGACGCTCTGTGAATGAGACAGGGTTGGACACCTCTACATCTACGGGAATGATTGTAAACTGGTGAATAATGAGCGAACGCGGATGGAAGGGGCCAGCTTAAGTCTGCCAAGGGACTTTTTGGATGATACATCTCACCTTGTACCTGGGAACTTCCCTTTCATCCTCCTCTTCAAAAGGTTTTGGGCTTTTGGGGCCTGGTGGTGCATTTTTGCTGTGAATTACAATAGCTGTTGGACAATGCAGCAAAAACAATAAGTTAGAAAACTATGAATTTTCCAGGTCAGCATGTGAGATTTTTACACGTACAGTAAGTTGTCTGGAAGCTTATTGAGCGTGATTCAGCATAAGATACACAGTGTGAGATGATAATAAGGGGGCGTCAGTGTGTGCTAAATAGATAAATGAACACGAGGAGGCTTGATAAATCATAAAGTCAAGGCTGATCAAAACAATGATCAATCAACGCCACGAGGCATGGCAAGGGAGCCGTGCTGCCACTACGCTGATGATGACAAAGCTTATGAGTGTGTGCAAATATGCAGCAGTGAACCGAGCGTCGCACCTTTTTACTGCCGCGCTGGTCAAACTCAGCCTGTTAGGGCTTTGTAAGTTTCTGACTAAACTGTGGATGAACCTCAAGAGTACTTGAACACCGAGAACATTATGACTCAAACTGTACATCCTGTTTGTCTCCCGGAGTGCAGTTAATACAGTCTAGTTATGAGGTTTTACATCCGATGCAATGAATCCAGCGTGGTTTAGACACCGACTCTACAACAATCCATTCCAAATGACCCAAACGAGGCTGGACAAAGTAGGCAACTGCCACAGGGCCCCAGACCCCAGGGGGCCCGGAGACATTTCACTCAAGTTCAGTTGGTCTGTGATTATTTAATTAATAACCAAATTGTGCGGGAATATTCATTATTAAAACACAAGATCAACTGAATTGACAAGGACCTTACGTATCTAATGTTCTGTTTAGGATCCTGCAGAACCTGGACCATCTTAAAAAAGATCTAACAACATATTTAACATTGTTTTATCGGCTCGAGACTTGACTATGACTATGAACATGATTTTGTAGTCTGTTTGGATTTCTGTGATTGGAGTTTTATACCTCCCCAATTGACCCCCAAATAGAACTCATGTCACTATGTAGGATAATACACATTTCTTTATCTGTAAAAGACTTTTCGGCCCATAAAAGGAACATATACTGTATATAACACAGACTGTATAGAAGAAGTGGACGTAGGCACCGTGACGTCACCCGTTGGTTTATGAACTACGGTTTTGAAGCCTCGACATTTTGGTCATCGCCATCTTGGTTTTTGGCCGTCGCCATGTTGTTTTTTTTGCAACCAGAAGAGACACGAGAGGGTGGAGCTAAGTACAACCGAACGCTGAATAAGACCAAAAAGTTTATAATTAACTTTCATTAACTGAAAACACACTGTGAAAGGATTAAAGCTCTAAGACGAAAAAATGGACAACTCCCAGACCGGACAACGCCGTGGTAGCGACCTGTCAATCACAAGGTTGCCACGCCCTAAAGCATCCCCTGCTTTATGTTCAATTTGACTCTAAATGGGACCATTTTTACTTAATGAACATCATGCTGTATTGAAGAAGACTTGAAACTAGCGATTGAGATCAATCATCATGTTTACTGAGGTAATAAATCACATGAGAAGTAGGCTCATTGTCTCAAATACTTCTATACAACCAGAGGAGTCGCCCCCTGCTGGCTATTAGAAAGAATGCAAGTTTAAGCCACTTCAGCATTGGCTTCACTTTTCAGACCCGGAGGTATAGCCCACTGATATATAACAAGTAATGGAATACTATATTTGTTTATGTATGGCCCATATAAGATATAAAACATGAAATATTTCTTAATATGTTTCATGGTCATTTTGGTATTTTTTTTGTCCTTCATCAAATGTTCAAACCCAGCTCATTTCAAAGGGAAACATTTCAATACTTTAATGTGTTTTAAATAGGCCAGAAGAAAAAAAATACTTAAATATAGAAATTACTTAATTTTGCAATTATTTTTTATTGCATTGGCTTCTGTCAACCCTGTCTCCTAGAATTTTTCCCATTATTATTAAGTCATTGTATGCCTTTATTACATAGCACCAGAAGAGAGATAACAGGAAACAATGGAAAGAGAGATGCAACAAAGGTCATCTTGGTAATCCCAGGAATGAGTGTGTTTATATACTGCTAATTTGCAAATGGAATATGTTTTGTGAGAAATGTAATGCTTATGTTTGTTAATGAAGGTATCTGCAAAATGTTAACTCACAATGTATTTCATTTGTCTCCCTGCATTATCCTCTTTTAGTGAGGCATGATACATTTCTTTAAGGTTATGATTAGGCACTCTGTGCACTCAAGTCCACAGTTATTTGAAACACGACACAAGACGTACTTTCTTAATTAATATAAAAAAACAGAAACCATGATCATTGCCTATTCTTAACCAAAGTGCTTTTGTTGCCTAAACGACACATTTGACTGACAAGGTTAACTGACCACCTCTCCATGACGACAAGACAGGCAGTAAGAAAAATATAGCGCTTCCTACATAAGAAAAAAAAACGTTGCCAGGGAACTTAATCTAAGCAGGAATGTTCTTCAAAATGTAATTAGCAGATTACTTTGTTGTAAAGGATCCAAAATATACTGTTGTGAAAAAGACTAGTTTTAAATGCTCTATTATTGCTATAGAGTTTTAATGGCGCACATTTCCAAGATTTGTGTTTGGATTTGTGTTTTCCAGGATAAGAGTATACTGGTTAGTTTCTGAGGCTCGAGGCAAAATATGATTAAGATACATATATTAGAAGGAGAAGGGGTCAATAGGGGCCCTCATCTCATTTTTTGCCCCGGGGCCTCCTGGCAGGTTAATCCGGCCCTGCACCCCGAAGTCTTATTTGCACACAAATAGAGTTTAGCCTCATTCATTAAAGTTCATCTCTTTTTTCCATGCCATTTACTGACTAAATAGTGGAAGGCACACATTTCCACTGAGTGAGGAAGTGAAGCAGAACACTGAGCACAAACACAAACACTTCGCTGTGTAGCAGTTCAGCTGCAGCAGCGATGCTCGTTCGACATTATATGAGCATCATAAAAGCAGTGCGAGCATGTTGTAAGTGTGTGATAATTACTATAATCAGAGCATGATATCATGAAAACAATATATGTTGAAGCAGAGCTCTAGTCTGTTTAATGAGCTGCTGGTAAACGACCACTTGAGGTCAGTGTTGTTCTAAGTTAAGAAGCCACGTTGAAGCCCCGGTTGTGTCGATGTCCTGAATCTGAGGTCAACACATGTGAACACATCCAGTGACCTCAGTGAGGAGAGGACATGTGCTGCTGCAGCCTCAGAGGAGCCAGCACTGAGATGATAATAATGTGACGCTAAGCGTGAGCAGTCAGACAATCTGATGGCGCCTGAAACAAAGGCTCTGTGAAGCATGCAGCAATGTCGAGGCAATAGTTTCCATGCAACTGAAATACAATAGAAAAAATGTCCTACAGTCAACCAGCAGTAATCGTAACATAAACATGAAACTGGATTTTGAAATGGAAAGAAAACAGATGAAACACCGTAGCAGAGAGCTGCTGGAGGGCACAAATGAATCACACCAAATGGTTTCAGTGGTGTCAGTTCTGTGTATTCATGTAAATGGGATTTCAAGCCGAATCTTCCAGATGTGAGGAATGCTTTTGTACGCGGAGCCGTGTACAGTGGACGTGAACATGACGCGAATAAGAGCTGTGATTACACCACATTTCATTCTCTAATTGGGATCGTTTCTAGTGAATGAAATCACAGGTATGTTGATCTACTTTTCATAGGAACCTCGTGAGGAAGACGTTTGTCTTTGAGAATCACTTGCTTATATTTAAGCCATTCCTACTGTTAGGGCCGCAGCCTGACTTTCATAAATCCTGCATTTGCCACCCTGACTTGCCACCAAAAAACTCTTTGGCATTTTGTAATTATTTCCTTTTTTTATTCATTCCATTGACTCTTCAATTATATTTTTATGACATTGTATCTCCCTAAATACTGCTTCAAAACTCATCTTCACATTACCCGGATATATTCCTGTGTGTCTCCCTATATTATATTTTATGTTTTGAAATGAATGTTTCTGAAATGAATCAAATTTAAAAATCTTTAGTCGAAAGAATCTCAGCCTTTAAAACCCACCATGTGTAACATATAGGGAGGCGAAGTCCCGCCCTTTCCGGTGGACCACCATGGGAACTTGTAAAAATAAAAATTCAAAATAGGGACGTTCGAGATGAGCCAGGCCTGCGCAGAATCGATCACCGGCGATCGCCGCGCAATGCATGCGGGTTAGATTTGTGTCCGACTTGATGTCGACTTGCTCTGACGTCATGCACACGTGGGCAACGATGACCTCACAAGATCGAGGCGGCCGCAGTTTTTAGAGCCAGGCGCCGCAGTTGCTCTCCACCGACTGCAAGACCCAGGGCATTATGGGAAACGCCTGGCTCTTAACGCCTGATCAAAGAGCTGATTGCCTCTTAGTTTTGACAGTAAACACCACGTGTTGTAGAAAGTCACAACTTTCTGTGTAATTGGAATATTTAACGCTGGATTGTATTAGTCTCATGTTGTGAAATGAAGGTTTCATCTGTTAACAAACACATCTTGTGTGGTTGATAATAATAATTACTATTATAATGGAGGTTATTTATATATAACTCTTATCAAAACGAGTGCTCATTACAAAGTGCTTTACAAGTCGGACATAAAAATAACAAAGGATAGAATCCAATGCCAGATACACGCACATTTCCACATAGATTTACAAACAAATATAAATAAATCCCAACGTGGTCTGAAAACTACAGGTGGCCTAAAGATCGGTTCTAACAGGAAGTAACTTTTCTTTTGAAGGCTGCCCGAAACGGCTGGAAACTGTCCGACATGACCGCAGCTTTTAGTCACCGCCCCCTGCTGCTGATCTCGTCTACTTTCCAGGCGAGGCGCAGTTCATCTGGAACAAGCCTAATGTTTCATTTGGTGGTGGTGACGTATATTGTGCGAGACGAGGGATGTAGTTCACTGAGCGGTTTCACACAAAACTAAATGATACTACGACAAACTGAGACTCTCTTGACTTGAAAAATGATCTTTTAAATTGACAAACATCATATGTGTAATTCAAATGGGATTAAAATAGTATGTGTTTCTCGCCGTTGACTACCGTACATATTGTTTCTGAAATAAGGTCCCATGGGTCCACTTATGGGAAGGGGCGGGACTTCACCTCTATCTATATGTATTGAAGAATGTAAACTCCTCTGACACAACAATGAGAACATGACCTCTGTGACCTCTGTGGTAACTACACGGCCCTGCCTACTGTGTCATTTCTCTGTACATTTGTTACAAATATAGAGCTAATGACTTTTTTTCATTACTGATCCACGTGTTGATTATTTTTTCTCTATTAATCAATTGACTGTTAGCTAAGTTTGACTCCTCCCTTAGTTACTGTTGATTCACCTGTCAAGCTTCAGCTAGTTAGCAGATTGTATCAGCTGTAGCTAGCTTGCTAATTAAGCAAAACTTCAGCTGCATGAGTTTGTTAAGAACGTGGTCTCTGTCTGACTTTTTAATGCTCCTTTTGAAATGAGAATCTTTTAAAAAGGGGATCCTAAATATGCACTTGATGGTTAGATATATGAAATTGTGCTAAAAAGAAACTGAGGCTAAAGCTACATGTCCCAGAGGTAAAATCAGCATCCTCGCCAGCTGGCAAAATTTTTTCATAAAATAAAATTGAACCATGCAATAGCTTCAGAAAGGCTAAATACAACAACAACATAAGGCTACTGTATCAAAATCAAAGAATGCATTTATTAATCCAAGCACTCACATGAGAACGTAGCACTAGCGGAGCGCTAAATATATTTTGAAGTTATGAACCAATGCGCTAGAAACAGCTGTGTCTCTCTCTCTATATATATTTCTCTCTTCACAACCACAAAAAGCGAGCAGGCTAAGAGACCGAACTAAGGAATCGTGTTCTGTCTATCGATCTCCTCCACTCCGTTTCAGTACTACGGACAGCGCCGCACCTACAACACACAACAAACCACGCTGTCCATGGTTCTGAAAGAACGTCATTGATAAACCAATATATCGTTGGGCTCCTTTAAAGTACAAGTTTTGAGAGAAAAACACAGATACGATCCATAAAAGTTTCATATCAGACTCCAAAAATTACCCGGACTGCAGCCCCCCCCTGGCCATCCGCTTCCGCAGCTTATGTATACTACTGTAAAGTAAGCTAGTTAGCCGAGCATGCTAACGTTTGTGGCGTATCTATCTATAAACACACTGTTTCATTTCATCCATTCCTTACACTTTTGCTCCAGTGTTGAGTCTTTACACACCGAGGGCGTGACGAATAAACAACACGAAAATGTGAAATACTCGCCTGGAAATGTTCTATGCCTAGGGCTTTTATTATGAATGTAAGAATAGAAAAAGAGGCTCTGGTATGTCCTGCCTTTGTCAGGAGTAGCCTAATACAATTTGCCATCTTGGTTCGGACTACGGAAACTCCGATAGGCGCAACTCAATCCATTCTGCGTCTGGCCCATGTTCTTGTGTTTCAAATACATGGGGCAGACGTGGCCATCGAACAGGGGTCTGGCACTGTGTAGTTCCTAGAGCACCTCCTCTTTTTGCATTCTTCATATGGGATGGAAATAAAGTAACGTTGGTTCAGCACGTCAATCAACGGTTCGTAGGTTTAAAGCAGAAAGCCCTCCACCATAAGGATGTGAGTCTCCTTATTGTGTCCGCCTTTATTCGCGGTGCAAAAGCTCAGAAACTTGTTTGTCGCCAAAAAGCATGTCGCTTTTTTGGCGCGTAATATTCACGTCCTGAGTGAAAGTACTCATGAAAAAACAACAATTCGAAAAAATACAGTTACGTACAAATTAATCATTTGAAAAAAAAACACCCCCGTTGTGTAAAGGCCCTTACTACAGTCCTGTACACACCGGTTCCGAGGCTTGACCCACCTGCCATGACTAGTTACGGTTGCTATATTGCTGTTCAAGGGAGGAGTTTCAGGATCAATTCGTTTATCATTTAGTCTATAATGTCAGATGAATAGTGAACAATGCCCATAACAGTTCCCCGAAACCCAAGGTTAACATTCTGTCGACCGACTAATCGATGAATCGTTTCAGCGCCGCTACATCTGTTCCCGACAATAGGAGCCTGTAATTACGGCCGGATCA
>CAKALU010048198.1:165034-184171 GCA_916700995.1 Hozukius guyotensis
CCTAATACAATTTGCCATCTTGGTTCGGACTACGGAACCTCCGAGTTGTTGTTTCATAAATATAGGCGTAACTCTACCCGTCCCGCACGACGCCTTTATTCGCGGTGCAAAAGCTCAGAAAAATCTAACTTGTTCCAAAAAAATCGCTTTTGTGCCGCGTAATATTCACGTTCTGAGTGAAAGTACTCGTGAAAAAACAACAGTTCGGAAAAATACAGTGACGTACAAATTAATCATACAAAAAAAATGCCCCCAGTGTGTAAAGGCCTTTACTACAGTCCTGTACACACCGCTTCCAAGGCTTGACACACCTGCTGTGAATAGTTACGGTTGCTATAAGATTATTATTTGACAATTGCTGTTCAGGGGAGGAGTTTCACGATCAATTCGTTTATCATTTAGTCTATAATGTCAGATGAATAGTGAACAATGCCCATCACAGTTCCCCGAAACCCAAGGTTTAAATTCTGTCGACCGACTAATCGATGAATCGTTTCAGCGGCGCTACATCTGTTCCCGACAATAGGAGCCTGTAATTACGGCCGGATCAGAGCCGGGTGTGCGGACATAAATAGCCACTTCACATTGAATGTGAGGAGTGACTGTGAGGTCTCGGGGACTCGGGGTTGGTGAGTTAGCTGACTCGGTAGCGCCCCGGGAGAGAGGAGAGTCATTGACCCGTGGCCAGCCTTCCTCCAACAGCGGCGCACCTCACATATTATCACCCAAGTGAGTCATCAACGGCACGTCAACATCGCTGAGGTTCTTCATGCCAATCTTCCTATTGCTTTTTTAATCCCCCAGTGTGCCTCGATTGAGCAATTGCCTCCCTCCCCCCCTCATCATTCTCTCTCGCTCTCTTTTCCTTTACCCCCCCCATCCCCTCCATCACACACACACACACACACACACACACACACACACACACGCACGCACGCCATCCTCCCCTGCATGCTTCCATCACATTCTGCTGAAAAAATTGGAGGTCTGCCAACAGTGTTACACTGCTGCCGTGTGTGAATGTGGCAAGTGTGTGTGTGTGTGTGTGTCGGCCTCTGCCTGCATGAACGTGCACAAGCGAGTGTGTATTTGCAGATAGATGCAAGATGTGGGTGTGTACGTTCACCCACCGCAGCGTGTTTTTGCGAACATGTGAATTCAATTGACGACTGAAGGGTGGAATCACGAAGAAGAAGGAGTGTGTGTGTGCGTGCATGTGTGTGTGTTTCAGGACAAATGGATGAATGGGCAACTAGGTTCACTGCTTTTAGGGCCTCGTTTGTGTGTGTGTGTGAGTGTGTGTGTGTGTGTGCAGGAGAGAGAGTGAATGCGTTGAAAAGAGTGAAAGAATGCGAGAAAAAGCGGTATTGGATGGGTGTTGTCTTACAAGCAACAACAGCACATTGCAGAAAGAGGCATTTTCAACCAATTTATTAATCCTTTTAGGCAATGTTCCCTGTTCAGAAATGCAAATTGAATCAATCTGAGTCTGACTTTTAAGACTTTCAAGTGGGATTTAATTAGAAGCCGAGGCGCGCAGTTTTAATGAGAGAGGGGGTGGAGAGAGAAGGAGAGACAGAGAGGGAGAAAACGGGGGGGGAGAAGGAGGGGAGGTGGTTGTTTTAATGCTATTCCTGCAGGATCGGGGTGAAGGACACATAAACCCGGCGCTGACGGCTTTCTTAAAAGAAGAAAATTCCATCGTTCTATCCGGCCATCTGTCCATCCGTCCCCGCCGCCCTTCACCTTCGACTCGGCTGTTTACGCCCAGGGAGGGGTTGGCGCTCGGGGTCTGTTTGGTGACACTAAACAACGCCCGATCCACTCCAAACCCACACATCGCCCTCAGCACACAAAAAAAAAATCACCCCACTTCCTCTGCCAGTGGTTCTGCAATCTCCATCTCTGAATCCTTTGTCCTTTTGTGTTGCTGTTATTTACTCCAATACCATTTCTCTTTTCCTCCTCCTCCTCCTCCTGCTCCTATTCCTCGCTGAGATTCTCTAACCCTCCTCATCATCCTCCCATCATTTTCCGAGCCCTAAGCTGACTGAGCCTCCCAAAGCCATCAGGTCTGATTGTCTGATCTCGAGGCATCGAGTCCGCCGGCTGAAATGAAAAATGAGGATTCCTCTCAGCCTCTATTTTTATTCTGTTTTCATTCTCTCTTTCATTCGTCTCTCATCGGTCTCCCCCTTTTTTCTTTTCCCACCTCTCTTTTCACACTCTCTATCACGCCTCCCCCTCTCACACACACACACACAGCTCTCTGTTGGCTCTTTCACTCATATTTCTTCACCTTTTGTGGCCTTCCTCGCGCCTGCCAATCTCACCCCATTCCTCCTCTCGTTTCCGTTCATTTCTGCCCTCCGTCCTCTGCTGGGTTGACTGGCAGCTCCATTGGCACGGGAGTATGTGAAGAGAGCTGAGAAGGAGCAGTATGCAGAAATCATTGCGTAAGGCTTTAGATTAAAGTCTGCAAGTTACAGTAAATATTGTGTTCAAACGAGGCACCGAAGAAATACTTACTGGGTACCTTTAAGTACAAGTGAAGATGTACAAATTTTGCATTTAGGGAGTAAATGACACTGTAAGTACTTTTTAAATGACCCAGTACATATTGAATCACAACAAGTTGCAAACAGGCTACCAGCAGCCAATATGTTCTTTCACACATCTTCATATCGTGAAGCAGCCCGGTCTCAACAAATGGCGTATGAATGACATGACAATTTGTAAGTCATTTTGGTATGAGGGGAGGTGGATGGGTTCAACAAACACAGGACTTTAGACCAGGAGACTGTTGTTCCAACATGTTCTCATCCCAACTCGTCACATACCGCCGCTTTGTCACGCCCCTTGGCGCCATGAAAGCCTTGGCGCCACCACACTCCCTGCGTACTTTCTGGGAGCATTTACTGTTGCCGCGGATAGGTTTACATTTTAGTAAGCTGCAGTGGGTAGAATTGGAGCAAATATGATTAAAAAAAGTTATTTTTATAAAACGGTCACTATATATTATTATTATAATTATAATAATTAAATAATGATTTATTAATTATTTTGTTATTTTATTAATTATTTAATTAATTATATTATAATAATTAAATAATAATAATACTATACCCTGACAGTATAGCATGAAACAGGTAATCTGAAAAAAATCATGTGCTTCTGTGTCCTCCGGTGCTCCTAACGGCATCTGCAAGATTTCACAGACAGGAGGAAACAAGCAGTCAGAGCTGATCTGAGGTCTGCTGTCCAGCTTCTGTCTATGAGAGCCGGATGTCAGTCACTCGTGAACTCCGACCAAACGTTAAAACTCGGCAGCGCTGATCAAATATGAATCAATATTATGTTACGTTAATGCCTATTTCTCTCCTCAAATGTTTTCAGAATCATCTTGTAGTGCACGGTTTAGCTGTAAAATGAGAAAGTTTGTGACCCGGCAGCCATGTTGAGATCTGCTGAGGAAATACCAAGCACTGCTTACCAGCCTGAGCACAGCCAATAGGAACGCTCTCTCTCTGAAATGACCTGTGATTGGTCAAAGTCTCCCGTCACGGGGTAGATTTTCTAAAGCCTGAAAACAGAGCCATGAGGAGGTGCAGAAGTCTAGTTTTCTCTCAGAACACTTGAATTACAATATGCTGAAAATTGATTATGGAATGTTTGCCCAATGATACCAAAAACTTGTTGCCCACTGAAGCTTTAAGGGTGCCGTGTGTGGCTGTACTGAATGCTGACAGCTGTGACAAAGCCTTGAATTAAGAGCCCTGGGAATGAGAACGTGTCCCAAAGTGTTGTTGAGTTATTTTGATGTTACGTTAGTGACGTTTGGCACATGTTTTCTGTACTTACGTTGTTTACGTATGTACTTTGAGCCCAACAATGATGTTTTTCCTAAACCCAAAGTGGTTTTGTTGCCTAAATATAACCGTGACCGTTTCACGGTAAACTCGTGAAATGACACACGAAAAGCCTAAAATGCGTTCTGACATGCAGAAAGCCCTTAAAATGTCATTACACGCCATCCCATGTGATCTGGTTGATGTGGCACTTAAACTTAGTAAAGAAAAAATAATATTAAACTTTAATATACCCTGTAACTACAGTTTAAAGGAGGTGAACAAATGACTGTTTAATTTTACAGCTCACATACTCTGTAACAACGTTCCAATTAATGCAGTTTAAATGGTGAACATTGGAGCGCTCTATTCTACAGTATGTAACTACATAATAAGTTCTGTTCATTTAAAAAAAAAAAAAAGTACATTGCAATTTTCCAAAGTAATTTTTTTGTAAATATATCATCATTTAAACTAAATGATAATATGGATAATATGATTTTAATATCAACACTGTTACTTCTTTCTTCCTGCTGTGTCGCATTGCCAGTAATAGTATTTCTGTACCCTGTAATTATCAAATAGGTGCTTAGTGATTTAAAACAATACTTAGTGTAATTTATTTTTAAGTCCCTCTTAAACACAAAGTTGTTTTCCCCTTTATTCCCTATAGCCTTGTGCTCACATATAGGTACCCAATAAGTACTGTTACTGACCCTGTATACACTAAATAATTGGACAGTAATTTGCGGGCTGTAATGTAAAGCCTTACCAATCATTGCTCTATAGGCTATATCCCATTTCATTACAGTGGTCAGTGGAGTTCTCTTCTCTAATACCACTGCTCACGTTAAGCTTATTTTTGTCGATAAGACACTGTGTCTTTCAGTTTACTGCGACCTTGCGACTGATAATTACAGCCCAAGGATCATCATAATGCCCTAGAAAATCAGTAATGCTTTATGGTAATGTTATTATTTTCTCAGTAGCGAGCAGTGTGGCAAATTTAGTTTTGATCCCTTCCAAATATCAATTGAAATATCCCCAAACTAAATCCTGACCTGATCCCTCCTCGTGTTTAGTTCCTCTGTGTCCTCTCATATTGAGCTAAACTGCAGTGAATATGACTCCCCCGGATGGAAGGAAACTTTGCTTGCTTTGATTTTACTGAGCAAAGAAACTGGTGAGATCAGCGATCAATCACAGGAGAGAAGACTCGTTCTTGAAGGGAACAGAGGATGTATGGAGATTAACTTACAAGGTGCCATGGGAAAATATGTGGTGTTAAGAGTTACTTGGGTTTACACTTGCACAACAAACTGTGAACACAACTCTGACATACTTGAGTTGTCGCCCTATAAAGTTGTTGCAGCTAACGCGTTAGCAAATTTACACATCCAACAGACACATAGCAACATTAACATTCATTTGGAGTCGTGTTTCTGCCCAACTGATGAATCTAAGTCCAATATTCACTCTCTCTCCTTCTACCTCTGTTTTGGTCTCCACCAACTCCTGAGGGATATATCTGGCTCTGTAGCTTCTAAAAGCTAAACAGGGGCGGGAGGCGTTGGGGCGTGACGCCAAGGGGTGGTATGTGACGAGTTGGGATGAGAACGTGCTGGCTGGTTGGTATTGGGTAGTGTACAATGCGTTTTTGCTGAAAACGGCTGACTTTTACTGATGGAAATTAAGTTTTGGGCCTCAGTCACCAAACATTCTTAAGAAGAAATTTCTGACCTTCACCGATGTTTTCTTACTTGGGATTTGTTCTTAGGTAAGAACAGAATCTATGCACTCTCAAGAGCACACTTATACACATTTGAGTGCTGACACGTTTGTGCAAAATAATTGGTCATTGCGTTTTCTTCAATTCTAGAGTTGTATAACATCGGATTCAAATAATATATCTATTTAATATTTTTATCATTTTTTATTATAAAATTGTTTAATAATTATTTTCATTATTTTACAAAGCATTTTTTTTTAAATAAATAAACATTACACTAACACTTCAACACTGAACGAGTAATGCATCTTTTTTGTGTTATTTTACATCCACTACTGACGCTACTTAATATGACCACTCGTTTGGAGTGCAGAAGTTCCACCACTTCAGAACTATCGAAGTTTGTTTTTATACGTTTTGAGTTTGGTGCTCCACCCTCTTTAGACTCTCATTTGGGCATTTCAATTTCTGTGTTTTATGGCGATTGGCAGGGTGTTTACCTATGCTGATTAGGATCCAACTGGCACACGCCGGGATTCATCACTACAAGAACACGTGTACGAACAATTCTGCGGTTTAAGAACACCTGAATCTGATGTAGACTTTTCTTAAGACCTTTTTCTTGAGAACAAATTTAAGAACAAACTGAGGAAGATATTGGTGAATAATGAAACTGTTTCAAAGGTCTGTACACTTCAATAAGAGTACAATTTTAAAACTGTTTCAAAGGTCTGTACACTTCAATAAGAGTACAATTTTACCATACATTTTACATAAGAAAAAGATTAGACATTGACAGTTTTAATCCATAAAGACTGATTAAACCTTTGCTGTAACATCTACCACGATGTCATGAATATATGAACTGACTAAGAGCAATTTCAGAGCTGAGATGTGGCTGACAGCCAAGCCAAAATGTTGTGTGGGGGCCCCATAAGGCATTGCTCCTGTCCTGGGTTGGTGGCGAGGTGAGGCAGGGTGAGGCGGGGGGTGAGGCTGCCAGGTGTCAGTGTGGTAGATGAGCTGGTGGTGTGTAAGGCGTAAGGTGATGGAGTGTGTGAGGTCCGGTCTATCGCTGTCATTAATAACCCAGACAGGCCTGCCAGCACCTTGGAGCCCCGCTCCCATACATAACCCTCAGGAGCAGCCCGCCAGGGCCCCCGCACTGGCCCCTGAGGACGCGCACATACACACATCGGCAAACTAGTCTGACTACTGATGTTAACATGATAGAGAGGAGACATGCGTAGTGTGAAGGATAGTGCTGCACAAAAAGTGTCTCAGCAGAAACACAAGAGGTTGCGGTCTCAGATATGTGACGCTCTCGCATATTTCTCGGCCCGTTCACCCGAGACAGACAAAAGAATACAAAATGTGAAGGAGCCTGGCAGAAGTGTCTGCTCTCGTCTGTGTCACAAAGCAACACTTTCTTTCTTTCTTTCTTTACCGTGCGCACACCCATGGCGAGAGCAAAATCAAGATGCAATACATACACAACGTCATACGTCAATTTGGCATTTGTCTCGCCTCGGTCCGCTGACGGTTAAATCTTATTTCACGCATAAGCGTCGGAATGCTTGAACGCTATTCAGGTCTAGGGTGAACTGGAATGACCCAGCCTTTATAGAGCTGTAAAAAAACCTTTTTCTATGGAGGAAAGAAAAGATATGGCAGAATAGAAGATGGAGATCCAGAGGGCAGAGGGGGTGACAAGCTTCTTCATGGTTCCACAGCTCTTATTGATCAGTGAATCTACCCAGATACACTTATTTTTTCCCCCAGATATCAGCTTGGATCACTGGGCAGCTCCTCTTTTCCCCTCTCTGCCTCTGAACACCTGTCTTTCAACATATTAATCATAGACTGTAACTAAAGATGGACGACATGACAGCTCCCCAAAACATCTCAATCGCCCCCTGGTGGCTGGCTGCAGTATAGGTCATAAATCCCGCCTCCTCCATGTTAGCGGATGGGACATGGGCCAAACTAAAAAGTCAAAGTACACGTCAAATACATTTTTCCCAAAGATGGTTTCTGTCATTTTAAGTAGTTCTTATCATGCTGATGTATATGTTCGAGTGTTCATTTTTCTGATAAGTTTGATTTTAATTAGTTATTTAATGCTATATAAAGGGGGTGAGACGTCATGATTGACAGCTGTGATTGACAGCTGCTCTGAGTGAAGTAGTAGTGCAGCCGGAGGCTCCAGAGGAGATGTAGTGGCACGTGGCCACAGTGGCGTTTCTTAATCGCAAGGGATCGCCTCGCTTCCCAGCATTGGATGCTTGATGGGCTGCCACTAGACACAAGGCACCTGATTGGACGAAAGCTTTCCCTCGTGGGCTTGCTGCTCCCAGCTTTTAAACTGGAAACAACATGGCGGCTTGTTTGAAAACTTTCTTCTCTTATATCACGAAAATAGTTCACCGAAATGTTTTGCAGGTGCTGAATCTGCCTTTATTTTGGATCGACAACGCTTAGTTTAAAAGTTTCTTGGGAGTTTCCAGAGGCAGCGAGTTGCGTCGGACGCCCCTGATTTGCATAAATGAAGAGCGGGTGACGTGACGGTCCGTGTCTCGAATCGCACCGCCACGCAACCAAAATGCATTGCACGGCTGCTTACATAGACAATGAATGGGAAATGTGGAAAGGACAGGGTATGACACTTACTATAACTTTAATAACTTTCCATAACCATCACAAGGCTGTGTAATAGAACATGTTTCAATTTGATCATAAATGTAGTTATAGAGATATTATAGTTAGTTGTTGTGTCTTTTTAGCCACACAGCTACCGTAGTGCTAACGTAGCAGCTAGATAGCTCACGCTAGCAAGCTGCGGCCGTGCTCGACTCGTGATTGGCTCGGACGGGTGTGTGGGCAGGACCTTGATATCGCGCCTTCAGCTCCCCCGATCACTACTGTGCAGGCTCTGGCTCCGAATTACGTCAAAATTTCAAGATGGCAGCTCCAGTATCCGGGATATTTTGGCTTCACTTTTTGAGCAGTGGGAGGAAGAGGAAGAGATGCTTCATCCATCTGTATATATACACAGTCTATGGTATCAATAGGCAGAGAAAAAGTGAACGAAAGTAGTGCAAGGAATTGGTTGATGGCGAATGACAATGGAAGAAGAGAAAGAAGAGAAGTGAAGGTGGAGTAAACAGAGACAGGAGTTCAACAGGACGGTGTGTTTGTGCGGGAGGGAAAGGGTCCTCTCCGATGGAGATTGGGAGATAAAGATATAGATGGATAGGAGAGGAGAGAGGAAGAGGCTTTAATGAATTAATGACTGTTCTCACAACTAGATGCCTCCTCTCTCCGGCTCAGACGCAGCCGATGAAATAATAAATAAACACATGAATAAGTGAAGAGGGCTGGATGAGACGGCACTCCGGAGGGGGAGAGGATGGGAGGGAGGAGGAGGGGGGGGTATGATGGGTGGTTGAGGGGGAGAGAGAGGGGTGGTACGGCGGATAGGCACGCGGTGAGCCTCTCTGGTGATTTGCTCCAACATCAAGCAGCTGGAGGTTACTGAAAAATTTAGCAATGCGCGGGGAGCTGGTGAATGCTAATAGCACAAACTGACTCCCCCCCCACCCGCCATCATTCCTCCACTTTCCGCCCCGCCTGCACCCACTCACTCCGGTGCACTCCGACCACCTTCAGTCTCCGGTGACCTTGCTCGGCGGCGAGATCGAGCGGCCACCAGCATGCTAACGAGATGCCGGCTTTGGTTTTGCAGGGTTGCCAGACGCTGCGGGGCGCTAAGAGGGCAAGTGGGGGCGTCCAACTGACATGTTAGCATGGCCGGGGCCGGGATGGAGACGGGCAGGGTGCCACTCATCCAGGCCAGTGAGGTCTATCAGATCAGATTAGGGAGACAAGACGGCTGTTAATGAGGAGTTTGGGACTTAAATGCACTTGGTAGACTGGTTCAAATAATCAACCGGTTATAGAAATCAACAGTAGATTTAGTAAAAAAATGTTAAAAGTCAAAACAACAGATTAAAAGGACAAGTCTGGTTTATTACAACTTTTCATAGTTTTGGCCATCATTCCTGTCTGTAATAACAGGGGTGTAAAGATGAACCCTTACACATCAGAAAACCAATGAAAGAGTATATTGGTAACTCCGTGTCTGAAAAGTGAAGCCAACGCTGAAGTGTCTTAAACTTGCATTCTTTCTAACAGCCTGCAGGGGGCAACTCCTCTGGTTGCAAAAAGAAGTCAGATGAGAAAATGAGCCTATTTCTCACGTGATTTATTACCTCAGTAAACATTGTGAACATGAGTTTATGGTCTCAATCAAAACCATAAAGCAGGGGATGCTTTAGGGCGTGGCTACCTTGTGATTGACAGGTCGCTACCACGGCGTTGTCCGGTCTGGGAGTTGTACGTGTTTTTGTCTTACAACTTTAACCCTTTCACAGTGTGTTTTCAGTTCGTAAAAGTTAATTGTAACATTTTGGTCGTGTAAAAATGTGTTATTCAGCGTTCGGTTTTACTTATAGCTCCACCCTCTCTTGTCACTTCTGGTTGCAAAAAACCAAGAAGGTGACGACCAAAATGCCGAACTCAAAGCTTCAAAATGGCAGTTTACTAACCGACATCACAGTGACTACTTCTTATATGCAGTCTATGCTTTGAACACAACTACAGAAAAAGTCAATATGACTGTCAAAAGCCAACCTGCTACGTTGCCCAAACACACACCTGCCTCAAGCCGCCCACAACATTACCACACTGAAAGAAATGCCGGACTGCAAAGCTGCCTGAAATCTTTACATTGTATTTGCAATCTTCAGGAAACATACAATTGCACCATATGCTGGTGGCAACCGAGCTGGGATGTGAGACAATCAACGCTCATTAGCATTTTAGGGAAAAATTCATCCTCGTTACGGACTAGCTAAAAAGTTATCAAGTGTTTCACTGTCTGTGTTTCCTACTGTTGGTATTACAGAACACATCATTTTCAGAGGCATTTATTTCATTCTATTGGAAAAAAAGGAAAAACTTTATGTCTTTTAGTCACTTTTGATACGGAGAGCTCAACGCACTGCAAAATTAAGAAAACACATGCAAATAGATGCAACACAAGCAAATGAAGAATGAACTTCATCAATTTGACGACGCGTGAAAAAATAAACACGCAACGCTTGTTGCCGTTTATGGATTATGAAGTTATTGAAGTCGGTGTTGGGAAATGTGTGTCGAAACTCTACACACAAGCGAAAAAAGACACAACACTTCTATGTCAAAACGAAACTCTGCAATCAAAACAAACTCTTTGCAACAAAATGATGCACACATGCACCATTTGAATAACTATTTCAGAGCAGCAACAACACACTGATGTACTTTATACAAAACACTGCTGTCTTTAGTACTTTGTATATCTTTTTCATTTTCACATACATTCTTCTGTGAATGATTGTTCCAGTACAGTACATCTCTTCACATTTCAATGAACACAAAAATTGAAAAAAAAAAGTTCTCACAGAAGAGGTGAGCTTACCTGAGGTCTATCTGTAGTGCTGAGGCTCAGACTGATTGGTGTTCAATTAGTGTCTTCACTGTGTTTTCATGTGTGTGTGTGTGTGTGTGTGTGTGTGTGGTGGTGGTGGTGGGGGGGGGGCAATCTGTAAGATTGCGATTGCATGATTCAGATTGCTGTTAATCTAGTGTTAGCCTTTTTTAAATTATTATTGTAATATCTGAATCACAATGACGGATAGACGGATGACGCAATGGCGCATTTTCTAAAATGCTTTTCATGCTGCACGTGTGTCGTAAAGTTGGTGAAGATGTTTCTTCATTTGCATGTGTTTTCTTACTTGTACTTTTATTATTTAAAAAGTCAAACTATTGCATCCTAATCACTTGTTTGACTTTTTTTGACAGAGAAAACAAAAGCTAACAGTAAAATTATTACACAAACTGTCAATTCCCACTACGGACTTCCTGGTTTAACTTTGACATAGGGCTACAAAAATAAGACTCATGTGAGAAGCCGAAACTATCTTTTACGTTTGACTACACAGAAAAAGGCTGGTTAACATAGTAGACATCCAGAACAGAACGGTTTGAGAAATCAAGACAGCCCCTTCTCTTTCTATCTTCAGTCCAACTTTCCATAGCTGTTTTATTAATATCAACATCTCCCATTAGGTCATATCATATAGTGAACATTT
Organism: Hozukius guyotensis; assembly: GCA_916700995.1. NCBI lineage: Eukaryota > Metazoa > Chordata > Actinopteri > Perciformes > Sebastidae > Hozukius > Hozukius guyotensis. The sequence continues at coordinate 176,809 of CAKALU010048198.1, forward strand.
TGAGCTCTCTGTAACGTTAATGTTGAACTTGGCCAGACTCCAGCTATTTGACATCCATCAACTGCTTGCTGGGTAATGAGTCGTGGCAAATCAGCATCGAAACCACACGGCTAACACCTCATATGAGAATATGAAAAGTCAACAGCTCATAATTCTTTCTCCCAATCACTGGCTGTGGTTTATTCATTTCTTAAAAAATTCTTCAATGTATGCCAGCGCCAGTATCTGTACCGCTGTATCTTCACATATGCTGAGAAACAAAATTGTTCTTAGTTTTAGAGTTGCACAATATTAACCATAGTGACCTGAGGAAATCATTGTATGTTAACAACTTTTAAAATACATATAAAACATGTAAAAATCTTACTATCAAAGCCAGTGAGAGGAACTTAAAGGAACAGTAATGTAAAATTTCAGGGGGATCTATTAGCAGAAATGAAATATAATATTCAGAACTATGTTTTCATTAGTGTATAATCACCTGAAACTAAGAATCGTTGTGTTTTCGTTAGCTTAGAATGAGCCCTTCATATATATATAGGGAGCGGGTCCTCTTCACGGAGTCCGCCATGTTGCTCCGCCATGTTTCTACAGTAGCCCAGAACAGACAAACCAAACACTGGCTCTAGAGAGAGCCTTTCACGTTTTTACGTTACCTGAGGGCCACCGTAGTTCTCTGACACGTTTGTGAAACTGCGGTAACGTGAGCCGCAGAGTGCAAAACCGTGGTACCTCCAGCCGCCATTTGACATCCGTTGCTCCTAAAGTAGTGTTATTATGGTGAGGACGGCCTCTGAGCGAAGCGAACAGTGTTACAACTGTCTTGCACTCGGCGGCTCACGTTACCGCAGTCTTGGAAAGGGAGGAGTGAGCGCAGGGGTACTCGGCTGGTTGCAATTTGCAACCACACCACTAGATGTCACCAAACACTGTCCCTTTAAAAAACTGCTTGTTTAGAGCCTTTCAAGTCATCCTAAATTATTTTTTTTGTAGCTCAGTAATAAATGTACGCAGAAAAGGCTCCTATAGGGAACCTTTCCCAAAGACAGTTATGCAGTTTTGGACCAACCGTTTTTGTTAAGAGTGCAGGATTATTGAAGGGTAAGCAACTGTTACAAAGCACTAATGTGTTAGTAAGCTCTCATCAGAGCATGTGAACAGCTGATGAGTTGTGTCCCTTTCAATGAACCCTCTGCAGTGTAAGTTATCTGGCGTTTTCGCTCTCATTTGCGGGACGTAGTTGTTTATGACTTTTATATATCATAGAGAAAGGCTTTTTTAGCTTTCTTTTGGGATTTCCCCTCATTTGACCCTAATCTGTTACTTAACATGAGTCAACCCACTTTCATAGTAGGCCGTATATTCTGCTCATTAGCTTTGAAAAGGCCAAAAGTGAGGAAATGCTTCCCCTCACAAGAAACATTAAATTCCCCAAGGACGGATTTCATAGTGATATTCTATTTCTGAAGGCCTGTGAGGTGTATCTTTAGGAGACTCTGACCCAAATGTCCTCGTCCCCAGCTCTGGTCCTGCTGGCCCTCAGGCCTAGATGGCCCGCTGGTCTCAGTCCCCGAGCCGAGACGCTGACAGACTGGACGGGAGGCTCGCGGGCGCCGCCGAGGAGCCCCGCTGACATGATTTACGGGCAGAGCTGCTGGGGTTGCTGGGCGACGTCTCGCTGCGGTCCCCCGCCACTATAATCGGAGCTCCACGTCCGGCTCCGAGGAGTCTGCCCGGGCTCACATCACCTCCTCCCCTCCCTCTCGCTCCTCCTCACCCCCCCTCCCCTCTGCTGCCAGTCCAACTCAACAATGCACTCCCTCCCACTTACCCTTCTTCTTCTTCTCCTGCGCCACTAAGGCATTGTGAGGCAGACGGAAGGGAAGGGAAGGCGGAGAGGCTCGCAACAATAGTAGCTGTGTGACGAGGGCCACTCCTTTGAGGTGAACACACTTAGATGCGCACAAACAAGCGCGCACGCAGGCACATATACGCATGCAAAAACATAAAACAAAGAGCAACACCAACACAATGGCGCTGCGTTGTCTTGCCTTCCACTGCGGTGTGGATTTATTGGCTTCTATGTGGCGTGCAGATCCATCCCTCTTGTAAAAAGCGCATTGTCTGGGCTCCACAGAGCAGCAGCACCAGTGTTCGGAGCCTCGGCACCTCCACGCCGTCCTACCCACCCACTATAATCAGCGGAGAGCGCTGGGAGTGACTTGGAGCCTGGCTGGCTGGCTCAGCTCGCTCCAGAGTGCTGGCTGCGAGCGAGGTCATCTGTCCAGAGCATTGCGAGTCTCTGCGGAGAGAGAGAGGGAGAGGGATGCAAGGGGGCTATTGAGGAGCAACGGAGGATAAGGAACACCCTGTCTTAAAGTCGCACTGGGCAAGGTTTTTTCCTGTAAAAACATACTTAATTAACTTTCTCTTAAGTTCCTTATATTGGCTGTAACCTTAGAACGCCTTTCACTGTAATGTTGTTTTAGTACTACAAGATTATGTGCCCTGCATACCTAAGTTTGTCACAGGTCTATCTCTATATAGGCCTGTACCAACATAGCATTTATAGCCTTTAGTGAACTAACAGACTTGTGTCTTTGACTCTTTTAAAGGAATAGTTCTTGATACATTTTGAGAAATACACTTATTGACTTTCTTGTCGAGACTTAAATGAGAGGATTGTTACCACTCTCATGTTTGTGGGTTTAGTATGGAGCCGGAGCCAGGGAGTGTTTAGCTTAGTTCATATCTAGTTCACACGACTTTAGCCCTGATTTTCCACTCGCCGACAGGTCAGAGGCAAATCGGCGTTGGCTCGGCACTCGCCGAGGCTCGCTGATAAATCGCAGACACATCCCAGATATATAGCATGTTCAATATCTTGACCTGTCAGGGAGTCTGTCAGGAAGCTACAGCCAATGGGAGACACAGGTTGAGGGGAAACGCTGGCGGAGAGGTCGCCTGTAACAATAGGAACTTTTCTGTACATTCCCAACACGGATCAAAGTTGTTGTTGCACCTATGGGTGTTGTATATTTGCATGAATTAATATGATCTACATAGGGGGAAATAGTAAAGGTTATTATGTGAACGTGTGCCAACGACAACATCAACAAGCACGACTGTGCCCGTGTCACTTCACGCATGTTTTCGAGAAGCATAGTTTGGAGAAAATGTGTGACCTGCTGTCGCAGACTCGACGGTCAGTCATGTAGTGTGAAAACCACAACGACTTAAAGACTCCCGATAACAAGACAGCAAGCTGTGTAGTGTGAACAGTACAGCGATCTCATGACTTTAAAAGTCGTGAAGTGTGAACTTGGCTTTGGCATAACAACAGTCTTGGCAAGGCAACCAGCAGAGCAGCTCATTGTTTAGCTGTCCGGCCAACAACTTTACTATTTTTGGTTGCCCCCCAATGGCCAAAAAAGCTGTTATTGCATGTTATAGTATAAAGAGCGACAAAGTCAGCATGGGGAGGAGGTCGTGGTGGATGGGTGGGTCTAAAAACACCAGATTTTCACGTCATCACGGCTTTTGCGTGTTGCGCGAAAGAAGAGGCTTTCTGCCGCAGGCTGTGAAAGAATATGAGAGATTGTTTTGTAAAAGCTAAAAAAAAAAGGTCTCATGGAAGGAGTGGCAACACAGGGGAAGCACCGAGAGACGGGAAGTAATTTTGACTTGGAAGTAAGCGACAGTAATAATTACAGTTGACTGTTTGGCGGTTTGTTGGTGTTTACTACTGTTGCCAAGCAGCCTACTTTCCTTTCCGGTATCATTCGTTGACTTCTTGCTTATCCGCAGAATATTTTATTTGTACGCCCTCCTGGCATTTCGGAGCATATTGTAACAAACGACGCGCTGAGCACAAACGCCTCTGTGCATGCTCGTAGTGCGCACGCCATTTACGGAGACCCGCACCACGGCGTCTCCCGCAAGCATTAAACAAAGCTTTAGTCAACGTCAACATAGGCCTATTTGTCATGTAAATTCCGTGCTTAACCAACGCCACCTGCGTAGTTATTTTAACCCAAACGACGATATTTTCCTAAACCTAACAAAGTAGTTTTGTTGCTTAGACAATGCAGGGGCTTTCACAGGCGCACTTGTCTTGCTGTACGTTTGTAGGAAAATGCACATAAAATTACAAATTGTATTAGGATACATTGAACTAAAACACTTGGCTTCGAACAGATTAATAAGAAGGTAAATGTTAATTCTGACACATGGAAGTCACAATTGCCTTATCTAAACCCCGACCTCGACACTCTTGCTTTCCGCCTTCCTACCTACTATACAGGAAAAGCATTGACACTGATTGTGATATAAATGGTGACGTGTGGAATCATCTAATATAAACATAATTCCCAGGATTTCACTATTCCAGTACGGTGATAAACATATGACGAATCAATGTTTGTCCATAATCTCAGTCTTTTCAAGGGAAATGGCATTTGAAGCAGTAATTCAGTCACTGTCGGACTTTACTAACTCTACTAGTGGAAGGAAGTTTGTACAGGTGTGTTAGCTTCAGACAGGCCTGGAAATATATCAAGGTGGACATGAGTGAAAGTATAGAGATAAGTTTTAAAATGCCAATATCCATAACATGAAATATCAGTGAGTATTTTATATTCAACACCAGTCAACAGAGACTGGCAGTTCCTCCATATTTTAATGAGACCAGGGCCAGTATTGGCGTAGCCATATATCTCTAGGACCCCCGTTATGGCGTCCATTCATCAGACGGGGCTGCATTTTCTCCAGCTGAGCCTGTGAAGCAGCCAGCGAGGCCGGCAGGACTGTGATCTGCCATGCACAAAAAAAAAAAAAGCGCGAGGCAGAGGGATGGGAAGGGGAAGGAGAGGGGAGAAGCGAGGAGTCTGTGTCAGAGCTGTCTGCGCTGAGGCCTTCAACAACACAGAGCTCTGATGGAACCAGGTCGACTGCCGCCGCCGCCGCTGACGGAGGTGTGTGTGTGTGTGTGAGTGAGTGTGTGGGCGTGGGTGTGCGAGAAAGCGATGGAAGCAGAGAAAGAGGGCTTTCAAAGTTTTGATAGAAGGTTTGTCACCATAGAGCCTCTCATCACTTTTCAAAGGGCGAACTTCTCAGAGAATAGAAACCTACTTTCTCTGCTTTCTCTGAGCTTTATCGAACTAGAAAGAAAACCCCCAACTACCCCCTTTACTCTGTTCCTCTTTATCATCAATCATCTCTCTCTCTCACACACACACACACATGCACATGCACACACATATTTAAACTGTGTTGGGAGCCCAAAGTGTTGAGGTAATGACTTACACATGTCCCTATTAAGGATCTGGCACATGGCGGGGGAACTTTCCCACCCGTCCATAATTGATATTAATCCCTGCTCTTTGGAGTGGCTCGGGGGAACGGTCAGAGGACACGTTAATGCACATACGTACAATGGCACAGTCCTAGACCTTGGAGAGCAAAAACAGAGAGCCCTTTGAAAAAAAAAAAGACTGTAATAAATGAGATTAAACCGACACCACAAAGAGTGGATGGGACAAAGAATGACAGAAAAGAAACAAAAAGAACAAAAAGAAAATGGAAAATTTCTAAAAAAGTAAAATACAGATCAAGAAACTTCCATATTCTGATTTAAGAGAAAACTAATTAAACTATGTGGAATAACATGAGACTAATTTCAACAATGCACCATGGGAAATATGTGTGAAGGGTCAACTAAAGCAAATAAGAATCAGATATGCGTTACTAAACATTTACTGTAATAATCATAAAAAAGGAAATATATAAGGCAGAAAAATGCAATCCTTGACATTTACACTGAGCAACCTTAAAGGATTATTTCACCCAAATGACAAAAACACATATTTTCTTGCTGACCTCTGGTGGTTATCTAGCCATGCAGATCATTTGGGTTTTATTTGTCTCTGAGATTTCGTCCACCCATAGCTCGATAATCACACTAAACTGGGATGTTTGTTTTAGGCGGTGTCTGTTTGTGAAAGGGATATTTTGTTTCATTTTAACCAATCACTAGAAAATAACATAATCATAATCAATTTCAGTGCCCCAAAACGACAAGATGTTTATGTTTATGTTTATGTTTAAGTGACAAAAACCTCTAGTGGTCGTAGTAATCATGATGAAGAATTGTCAGGCTGGATGGATGGGTCCAATGTGACCTCATGGGTAGGCGTATCAATAGCTTTTAATAAACTTTTAAGCACATTTCACGTGTTATGTCACGCATTTTAAGCTTTTCGCGTGTACTTTAGTGCCGTTCTCGTTCCCGACTTGTCACATACGGATGCATGGATGCAGTTTTAAACACGTAAAAGTTGTGAATTCAATCAAAACTACTTGGTTAGGATTAGTAAAAGATCATGGTTTAAGTTAAAGTAAGGGTGTTTCTTACGTACATTAATTTACGTACAAAACTTACATAAGTAGTCAACGTAAATAAGTTGTTTGACTTTTGGTTTCACACGGGACACAAATAGTGGTTTCCTGGGTGGAAAGTCATGCGTTTGTTTGACCTGCCCCGACACGTGACACGTGAAAGGTAAAAAATGCGTAGCAGTAGTACATGGAATGACTTAAGAAATTGACGTGTCATTCATACGCCATTTGGTGAGGCCATTTGAATGACACGCCAATTTCTGAAACAAATAAATACAGGACTTTCAACCAGGAGACCGGTGTTTGGGTCCCGCGTCAAACCAAAAGTTACTTTGATAACTTTGACATTTTCCCTAAACCTAACTAAGACTGTTTCAGATTAAGTGCTACTGCAGGGCTGAGTTTTCTCTTCCATTCTCCTGTAAACTTGCAGCGGCGGAGACGTGCTTTGAGTTCAGGCTGGTGCACGCCGGGGGTAGAGTACGAGCAGGGAGGCAGGGAGGCATCTGATTGGTTCTTTCCAAGCGGACCACGAGACAGTGATTGGTAGATGCTTTTACAGGATTACAGCAGCTACAGACGGCTCTTTCCGGTCCTTTTTCAGAGCTCATCAGTAATGGATCGCTGTCGGGGTGTAAAGACCATTTCAACCAATATAACAAATAGTGTATACTAGATAACATCGTCAACCCCGCCTTTAAGCATGACCACGATTGTTCCTTAACCTTAACCTTAACCAAGGGTTTATTATTGTAACCATGACAACGAAGGTCCCCTAACCTTAACAAAGCAGTCATTTTAATGTGAACCCATTGTTTGTAATTGCCTTCCAGAATGACACATATACAACATATTCTCTGATATTTTCTTGTAGCCATTTTTCAACCAGCCACCAACCAAAATAATTGTCTTTATTCGTTTGCTGGTATCTCTCCATATAATTAATGTACATTTAATCTGCCTATGT
>CAKALU010048198.1:193595-213293 GCA_916700995.1 Hozukius guyotensis
CGATTGCCCCCCCCCCCTCTCTTTTCAGCTTGTGCCATCATGCACATGTATTTTTGTTTATGTTGAGATCAGCTGTACGTCGCGGAGCATCGTAAAACGCTTCATTCAAACTGGACAGAAACAAAGTAAAACTCACCTAAACCGTCGTCGTTACTCTTTCCAACAATCCCCAAGTGCGCTTTGGTCGAACTCAACTGTAATTTCACAGAGTTTAATGTGAAAAAACGCCGAATCTACAGGTGTAGACCCCCGCTCTCTCTCTCGTCATGAACGCGTCATCAGTTACACTGCGCATGTCTTAAAGCCTGTGGTGTTAATGCACAGGCTGAGCGGAGTTATTAAAAGAAATTCGCGAAGCCGGATCATGATCCGGATTGCCACCAACATCTAATGGATTCTTCATTGTGCCACACCCCACCCCTCCAAACAATTTCATTCAAATCCATCACGGACTTTTGGAGTAATCCTCCAAACGGAGAAACCAACAAACCAACGCCGGTGAAAACATAACCTCCTTCTTAGGCCTTCGGCCTTGGCGGAGGTAATAATAACAATATTGGGGTTGCCAGGTTCTTTTGACTGGTGCATTTCCTCTATATTTGTTAATAATGCAGTTATAGATGTTGATATTCAGTAGCAGATTAATCCACATTTGGTGCTCTAATGAGTATTTACCAACTCAGTCACCAGAAAAAACTGTTGGCATTGTACGTTTCTGAAACAAAAATACGTTTCATAAATACATTTCATAGCAGCCTCGTATCACGCTTGCAGAAACTCACAATGCCACGTGGTTAATGTTGTGATTGGTTGATTGGTTAGGTTTAGGCAACCACGTAAATTCAATAACAGTCGCTCAGTATACTAGGTCGCTTGCTGTGACTGAATGCGAAAAACATCAACATCAACGTACCCATGGTTTGCAGAAACGTACAATGCCACCATTTTTTCCTGGTATTTACAGCAGCTGGACGGTGTATGTGGGGATGGAGTCAAAATAAATATAAATATAGTTTACTACTATACTATACTCTATGTCACAGAGAAATAAGATGTATCAGGCTTTGGATACACAATACTTGTTAGTAAATATAGAATATCACCAAATTATAAGAAAACCCATTTAAAGTAAAGTGTTGAGCTTCTGTGTTTCCAAAATCATTAACACTGCCTGTGTTTGCAACCCTGGTGTGATTGCATGTGTAATGCGGCAGGTATGTTTGTGTCAATGAGTGTGTGTTGTACAGTAGTCGTATAGTGAAGATAGCAGGTGGGGGGGGATTGGGGAGTGTGTATTGTGTTACACAGGAACACATTAGCAGTCAGCCACTCTGAAAGTGGCGCGCTCATTTCCTACTAGGATGCTCCCAGCAGCCACACTGATCGAAGCCGACATCAACAGCTTTCCCCCAGCTTCCCTCTCTTCAACACACACACACACAAACATGCAAACACACACACACACATATACACCAGCAGCAGCAGCAGCAACAAAACATTTTCCATGACAAAAATGGCGACAGCAGCAGAATCAATTGGAATCTTCCTTCTCCGGTGACGCCAGGGAAACGGAGCCGAGCTGAAGAGATTATTGCAACAGATGCGGCGCGAGGCCATCATGTTTCACTATGTATTCCCACTCGCAGACTGAAAATACAGACCCCCCCCCACGCTGAACGTATCGCCCTACGTCTAGACCCCCGTCTCTGACTCTCCCTCGCTGCATGTGGCCAAAACAGAAAGGGAGGGCGATTCTTTCCTCTGCCGGGAAAAAGGTTAAAAGGGGCTGTCTTTCATCAGCTCATCATCCTCAAATCCTGCATAATTTATGGGCTTGTTACTGTAATCAAAAATTCTTCTTTATTTTTTTTTTTTGGCAGTGGGGTGGGGGGGGGGTGGTGGGGGTGGTAGATGCACGATGGAGGCAGTGCTCTCCCGCACAAACTGTTTCCCGCGAGCCCGGGCCTTTTCATGTGAAATGAGATACTGCTGTGATGTCCCTCGGGTAAGAAGGCACACAACACATACACAAAGTTGTTGGAGAAGAAACTCTGTGTACACAAGCAGCACAATATCTCAAACTTCCCTCTCTACTCTGCTCATGAATGTTAATGGGGGCATAATGTACAGACGGATTCACACACTGTAAACCCGAGTGAGGCCTGTGATGGTGTTGGTTTACAGGCTATTGTTGGCCAAACTAAGTGATCATGAGGTCACGCGTTGTTTTTTTTCGCCTACTTTTATCTATAGCACAGCTACACAGTTGCATCACAAATCTCCTAGCAACCAGTGTTGGCTGTGATAAATTCATGGAAAAATATGCACCGAAACCAAATATATATGCAATCAACCATTCTCAGATATATATATATGATATCAAGTTTGGGAGCAACCATGATAAACTGTCTAAAGACTACATTGAGTATAGAAGCAAAACAGGCTATAATGACGTTTTGTCACAGCCCTTGGCATTTGATACCGCCACACAAGGCACCCTTTAGCTTCTGTATGAGGCGCTCAGGTTTTAAAGTAACTCTGTTGTAAACCCATCCATGGCAGCATTAGACGCTCAGAGCAACTGCTCCAGAAGTCAGGTGATGTAGTATAAAGAGCGATAAGGTCCGCATAGCGGTTTCGGGGTGACGAATGCGTCGAACAAACATCCAGGACAAACCGCTGTGAAACCAAAAGTCAACGTTGACTTATTTTACCATACTTTTGTTATGTAATGTACACACACGCATACACTGTCTTTTCAAAGTAAACTTCCTTGTTCAAAGGAAACAACTTGGTAAGGTTTAGGAAAAGATCATGTTTGGGTTGAAATAATAAAATAATATGTAGTTACGTAATCTACCTTCCATACTGTAAAGTTATGTAACTTGATTTTATATTCTCACGGGGCATGAACAGCGGTGGCCTGGATCAAAGTCCTGTGTCCTGTGTGAGAACGGGCTGGTTATACGTATGTTACAAAACTACTAGGTCAAATAAAATAAATTTAAATAAAATTCTTAACATAAAATTTGATTACTACATGCAGTGGGCAACCTTCGGGTCTGAGAAGTGAAGCCAACGCTGGAGTGCTTTAAACCTGCATTCTTTCTAACATCCAGCAGGGGGCGACTCCTCTGGTTGCAAAAAGATTGTATAGAAGTCTATGAGAAAATGAGCCTACTTCTCACTCGATTTATCCATCCATTATCTGTAACCGCTTATCCTATTCGGGGGGAGCTGGAGCCAACAATGAACCTAACCTGCATGTCTTTGGACTGTGGGAGGAAGCCGGAGAACCCGGAGAAAACCCACGCTAACACGAGGAGAACATGCAAACTCCACACAGAAGGGCCCCAAGCCGGATTCGAACCTACGACCCTCTTGCTGTGAGGCGACAGCGCTAACTTGAGTTATTACCTCAGTAAACATCGTAAACATGAGTTTATGGTCTCAATCGCTAGTTTCAAGTCTTCTTCAATACAGCATGATGTTCATTTGGTAAATTATGGTCCCATATAGAGTCAAATAGACCATAAAGCAGGGGATGCTTTAGGGCGGGGCTACCTTGTGATTGACAGGTCGCTACCACGGCGTTGTCCGGTCTGGGAGTTGTCCGTGTTTTCATCTTACAACTTTAACCCTTTCACAGTGTGTTTTCAGTTCATGAAAGTTAATTGTAACATTTTGGTTGCCTAAAAATTTATTATTCACCATTCGATTGTGCGTATAGCTCCACCCTCTCTTATCACTTCTAGTTGCAAAAAAACAAGATGGAGACGGCTAAAATGCTGAACTCGGGGCTTCAAAACGGTAGTCCACAAACCAATGGGTGACATCGTCTACTTCTTCTATACAGTATATGAAATTTAGCATTGTAAATATACATTTTCACATTTAATATTTGTACATCTCATTTAAACATTGAGTTAATTTTATCGAGGATAGGTGAATAATTTACTTATAAAAGATGACTTTTCTCACTTAAACGTAGCTGCAACATTTCATCTGTGAGTTTCTGGATTGATCTTAATCTGTTGTTTAAAATATTCTTTACCTTTGGCAGGGTTTTATTTATTTACAATATGTCTAAGGCGAGGCAGCTTTAAGTGTGCTGTGGTGATTTATTTCAAGGTCAACTAATAAATAAAGGTGTTAAAAGAACCAAGTGAGCAGAATAAGAATGTTAGCAGAGCATGCTGCTTTATTTGAGGAGCATCTTGAAATACAACTGTTGCTCTTCACATGTATCAGTCTCGGTTTTAGCTTTACTTTCCCCATTCTTGCTGAGGAGACAGAGCGTGTGCTTTATCATGTTATATATGTTGTCTCGAGACTCTCACAGTCGCTGCAGCTGTGTGATTCTCCTCCAGAAGACTGAATTCTTCTGTGCAGCGCTGACCCACTAACATCCCCTGCAGAGGCAGAGAAGGGCGGGAACTCTCCATCATTACAGCTGGAATGGAGTGTGGTGCATGTGAACGTGCTGCATGAAAACACGCACATGTGGGTAGGAATGTCAGTACGCTGTGTTTATTGTGTGTGTGTGTGTAGAGAGCCCAAGCTGCCTAACGAGTGATGAACACACAGCCATCTCACACTATCTAAACCACAGCCTTAAAATACTGTCCCGACAGCCACCGCCGGGGGGGAGAAAAAGGAAGTTGTTGCCCACAGAAACCTGCGATTTGATGTGATTCACCCACCGGTCATCCACCTCATCAAAACCCCGGCCCATACCAGGGCTGTTGATAATGCGGCCTCCCTTCCACGCGGCTACCGGTAAAGCTGACCTGCTGAGACGCTGGCCCGATGAGTCTCGAGTCTGGCCAAACACATTCCTTACCCAGCCACCAGACTCTCCACCCTCCATTCCTGCTGTTCCTCTGTAGTTCCGGTGGTTCTGACTGTGCACGTGCTCAGACTATGACATGCAAAAATTTCAATCACAAGAGAACATGAATGTACACTGATAAAGGTGGAGAAAAATTAGGCTGTTGGAGCTACAAATAGTAATAGGATACAGTAGAATTTATTCATTTATTTACCTGGAATCCCAATTAGTTACTTCCATGGTAGAAACTCTTCTTGGGGTACAAAGACACTACATCACAATGTAAAAACAAATATGTAATTATTAAAATCCAAAGCAAAAAAAAAAGGGAACAAAAGATGAGCAAACTTCAACCAAAACAAAACAAAAAAAACAATAAATCAACAATAATAAAACTACTAATAACAACAAAAAATGTGGTAGAGAAATATGATGCTGCTGGCATTTAAAGGTCCCATATTGTAAAAAGTGAGATTTTCATGTCTTTTATATTATAAAGCAGGTTTAAGTGCTTTATAAATACTGTTAAACTATCAAAACGCTCAATATACGGAGAAATACGCACAGCCCGTATTCAGAAATTGTGCGTTTGAAACAAGCCGTTAGGATTTCTGTCCATTTGTGATGTCACAAATATACAATATTTAGACCATTTCACGATTTTAAACATAAACAATTCTAAATGTGTCCCAGTTTATTTCCTGTTGCAGTGTATGTAAATAACATCAGCTGACAGGAAGTAAACATGGACCCAAGCTGTTGCCTAGCAACGCAATTCCGTTGCAGTTCAATTGAAATGCACTAAAATGGAGCGTTTCAGACAGAGGGTGAATACAGGTATATTCAGGCAGACAGTATCAGAAAAATAAAGTTTTTTTTTTAACATTACAGCATGTAAACATGTTCTAGTAGAAACAAAAACAAAAAAAGTATGAACCTGAAAATGAGCACGATATGGGATCTTTAATGGAATTGAAAAACAGCAGCATGGGGGGATTAAGCTGACAGAGGGCCCTCGTCTCAGTAAATTTCCTTTGGCGTTTGCACTATTGAGATTAAGAAACAGTAAAAAGCAGAGCTCTGCACTAAATTCTTGGACTGTTGTTGTCATTTTTGGTTCTCCAAGCCTCACAGAACTGTTAGCCCACATCCTGATTAGAGCTTTGATTCTCCTCCCGAACCCGATTGGGCCCAACCCAGCTGGTTTCAGGCTGGGCCGTCCGGGCTGTAATTTCTCAAAATTCCCTTGGGCTTGATTCAGGTTTGGTTTGTGCCAATTTCCCTTTTTTTTTAATGCTTACTTTATAATCTGTGTAATGTCATGAATAATGTACAACACATTCTCATTCCAAGTTGTTACCTGCTGACGCTTTGACAGACCCCTCGTCACTTTTCGGTCGCAGTAAACGCGTGCTAAGTGTTGTAAATGATACAAAAACACTTTTGGTTTAAGCAACAAAACCACTTAGTTAAGTAGTTAAGAAAAAAACCCAACATGGTTGGGCTTAAAATTACAATGTTTGTACAGTGAAAATATGACTAGACGTTGTGAACACGGTACACGAACCAACAGCTGATTGTAACATGAAAGTGAAACTTAATGCACAGTACATGAACTGCGGTCTCCTGGATGAAAGCCCTGTGTTTGTTGGACCCATCTACCACCCCTCCTGCCCGCCCTGTTAGTCTCTTTCACTCTTTAAACTAAGTCACCACAGTCACTCCCGGCACACTTTCTCTGAGCGTTTACTGTTGCCGCGGATGTGGTTCATGTATTGTAGGGTCAGGACTGTTTTTTTTGGACCCAATCATAACTCTAATCCTGATCAACAGGGCTCTGGATCCAAAACCCAACACCCGGCCTTGCCAAGTCCCCAGTGCACACAGAGATCCAGAAACCAGTCGGTGGTGCTCTGCTGGAGTATACTACCTGGAGCCAAGGTTTCTGTGAGGCAATTTGATTTTAAAACAACTTTATTTTATAACGTCAGCACAACATAAAGTGAAATAAAGTCTCGAACTAGACTTTGACACGGTGCCCCTCTGCAAGACAGAACCAGATGATTAGATAATGACACCTCTGGCAGCTGTAGCCTAAGATACAACTACACTCCTTTTAAGTTCCCTACATGTGAGGATATATTTATATTTCTGTAATGTCATCCAGTCTTGGGAAATGCACCCTAACAATATGAACATATCTCTCAAAATATTATAAAAAAAATTGCTAGATGTCATGCTAAATTGTACCTGTTTTAATTTAGTTACGATATCCTTTATTATACAGGTGTATTGTCACTGAAGACCCTTGAGTCGTGTGCATTATGAGGTGCATAAAAGTTTGATTCGTGACTGCTGAAATTGTCGGTTCTGACAGAATCATTACTGCAAGTATTCCCAAAACATCTTTCCTCTCACAGAATATCTCTGCCTGAACATCATTTCCTGGCGACTCCCAAACAGGTCAAAAGACCGCATTTTTGGCCAGGAATGATTTCCAACTCTGAGACGCCAACCCGTTCTCACTCCCAACTTGTCAAAGACCGAGGCACCCTTTAGCATCTGTATGAGACACACCAGGCTTTCACCTAACTCCAATGTAAACCCATCAGCATCTTTATTAGACTGGCGGAGCAACTGACGTAGTATAAAGAGCGAGAAAGTCCACATAGAGCATGTGGGAGGATAGGTTTGATGGGTCAAACGAACACAGGACTTTCACCCAGGAGACCGCTGTTCATGGCCCATGTTAACTTATTTTACCTTAGTTTTATTACGTAACTTATGTATTTAACCAACGGCAGTTACGTAACAAATACAATCTTTTCCTAAACCTAACCAAGTAGTTTTGTTGTGTAAATAAACCCAAGTAAACCTACGTTGGAAGTTTATTTTGAAAAGACACTATGCATGTAAGGAGTGGAAACTGACATGCCTTCCCTGACATGTCCAAAACTATAACTCTAGAGGAGTACCTAAAGCGTCATAGTTTGATACGTTGGGCCGCTGACCACGCATCAAGTTGGGAGTGAGAATGTGTTGGAGACGCTTGCTAAATACAGGCCCAGATCTCTCCTTCTCCTGCTGTTTGAGATGCATAATGCAGATACTAATACTAACAATAACTCCAAGCTCTACTACATTGTAATTAAAATTTTATGAGAAATTGCTATAGAAGTCATTATGGAAAAAGTAAAGCAGGAACGAGAAAATATTCATATTTTCAAAGGTTTTTCCGACAGCACAGGCCTTCTGACCCATCCAGCTCGGGCGTTTTAATGATTTAGCTCACTAAAAGCTGAAGTTTATATGGATGAAATACCCCTATGGAGGAGTATTTCTGTCACTGTGATGCTAACTTTTTTGCTTGTCCTCCTGAAAACAGGTGCCATCAGCAACGAATGGTAGAAACTTCAGAGGGAAGAGAGACTGAGGGGAGATAAAGAGAGTGAAGAGGCCTTTGAGTAACAGCTCATTTTTTATTTGGCAACACTTCAAATGTAGCCCGTTTACCACGTCTAGACGAGACAGCTTTCAAAAGCCGGGGTAGAGTACTGCTTCTCCTTTTTTTTTTTTTTTACTCAAGTATATAAAAGCTATTTACTGTAACAGCAGAAGACAGACATCTCTTTTACTTTTCCTACCACAGACGCTCTACTGCTCCTCTACGTTGCAGATGAGTTTGTCAGATGCCTCCGTCCACCTCTCTTTCTCTCAGCCTAACCCTCCTCCTCTCTCTTCTAGCAGTCTGTTTGAAGCTGTGAAAGAAGTGAGACAATCTGATCCTGTTTGATGGATAATTTGAAAAACTCAGCGTGCGAGATCAGGGCTGAGACGATGTTCGTTTCTGGTGGCTGGGCTTCAGAAAGCAGGTCGTACAAAGGGACTTGTTCTCTCTCTCTGTGGCCTTTTAAATTCGACAGTCAGCGTGTTGAGACCGCTTATGTACTCTAACTACCGCCACAAGCTTTTCATGTGGCTCTTCATGCTGTTTTGCTGTTGAGAAATCCCATATTAAACGATGCCGTGTGCAGTGGAAGACTTTCTACTTCAAATATTTGTGGTTTTACATCAGGTGTATCTAAATGGACCTGGAAACAATCCAAGCATCCCTCGGTTTCCCTGCTTCATTACTGCGAGGCGAACACACGTTTAGCAAACGCTCTCAAATCATTAATAACAGAAAGTTCTCATTTGTTATTGATATGACGGAGAGACCATAATATTCACTTATAAACTACTCAGAACTGGTTCCACCGAGGCATTTTGATCAGAGTCAACAAATGCATGCATCAAGAAATGTAATGTAATGAAATAATTTTAATGCTAGAGATGAAAATGCTGTTTAAAGAATAGCGTGTTATCATATCTTCTGCAGTAAAAAGAGAATATTTTCACACTTTTGACAGGAAAATTGTTCAATTTAAAGAGATTAAATATGGAAATGGAAAATATTTGAGCTACTGGTAGTTTCATTCCAAAATAACAATGAACCATTTTTTTAATATTACACTTACAAAAAGTATACAGTAGATACACTGTGCATTACAGGGCAAGAACAAGGTTAAGCAAGGTTAAACAGATGTGAAGCCTCATTGTGAAGTCAGACATAAATCAATTAAAACAAACTGAAAATATGAACGTATAAAATAAGAAAATACTTTATTGATGTTGAAGCAGCACAACAATCATGCTTATATATTCCTACATATTTAGAATAAATAAATTAAATAAGAGATTAAAGCAGCAGTAGGCGAGATTGGAGCAAATATGATTATAAAAAGTTATTTTTATAAAACGGTTGCTATATCCTGACAGTAGTGCATGAGACAAGTCATCTGAAAAAAATCATGTGCCTCTGTGTCCTCCAGTGTCCTCCGGTGCTCCTAATGGCTTCTGCAAGATTTCACACATCGGAGGAATACAACCAATCAGAGTTGATCTGGTGTCTGCCGTCTCTGAGCAGCTGTCAATCACTCACCAACTCCGATCTGATCAAATATGAATCAATATTCTGTTACTGTAATGCCTATTTCTCTCCTCAAATGTTTTCAGGAACATCTTGTAGTGCATTGTTTAGCTGTAAATAACAAGCACCGCCCACCAGCCGGAGCGCAGCCAATAGGAACGCTCTCTCTCTGAAATGACCTGTGATTGGTCAAAGTCTCCCATCACCGGCTAGATTTTCTAAAGCCTGAAAACAGAGCCATGAGGAGGTGCAGAAGTCTAGTTTCCTCTCAGAACACTTGAATTACAATACGCTGAAAGATTATTATGGATTTTTTTCCCAATGATGCCAAAAACATTTGTGCCTACTGAAGCTTTAAGCTGGTCGTGCTGCCTTCACGGTGGCCTTGAGTTTTCAGATTTGACATAGAAACTGCTGAGTGTAGTGCTTCAGAATCACGGCAGGTCAAGTGCAGGCTTAAAGTCCGTAAATTAATTAATAATTGGTCAAAATATTTAGCCTCTAATGCTAAACTGAGATAACCCTGATGACATGACAATGGCATCATTCTTTAGAGCAGATTAGCAGCAGTACAGCAGGTATGATGACGACCTGTTCACTCACTCTGAATCACTGAAGATAAAGAGCTACGAGGCTTCAAGGCTAAATTGCTACCAGCAAAAAATATTGCCACACCGAGTGGTGGAGTGGAACTATGTTTCCAAGCCGCAGGGTGTCCTTCTCCGCCTCGCCGGTGGGATCCTGGGCTCTCTCTGATGACGGGGTGCGACTGTGGCTTCTGGGGAGTGTCTGGAATGGGTGCCATCTCCCTGCGGTGCTCCACAGAGGTCTGATGACGGGAAGCGAGGGGACATGTCATCGTCTCCAGCCGGCCATTGGTTGACATGAGGAGGAGGAGGAGGAGGAGGAGGAGGAGGGAGGAGGAGGAAGATGGGTGAAAACGGAGGGTGCATGGGAATGGCTTATTCTCTCCCTCCGCCGCCCAGCAGCTCTGGCATATCACCAACGTTATGGCGGTAATTGATTCTCTCTGTGCCATTAGTCTCTGAGACAAAGATGCGCCAACGAGAGGGGGTGCTGTCACTTAGAGGCTGGCATGGCGCCCAGCCACACACTCTCACCAACACACGAATAGATCCATGCAGAGATATGCTCGCTTTAACGGGCGCGCACACACATTTTTTTAGTTTTTCACACAGATGCAAAGTAGCATTGGTATAATGTCAGCTGTCAAGGTCTGTAGAAGCAAGAGCATTTGCTCATTTGCAAATAAGCCCAAACATCAACGGTATACAGCTCAAACATGGTTAATGCAGAGCCGTACACGCAGAAAAATCAAAGGGAATACAAATGACTGGTGATCACGTTTGACATTCTCCTCTTATACATGACATTATTCTGTTTGTGTTGTGTTTGTGAGGTTGCTGTGGTCGTGGCAGAGCAGCATTCCTCCAAGAGACACGCATTTCCACACACACACACACACTTGAATATAAAAAGAGAACTCCCTAGACAAAGAGCAGGGCATGTCTTTATCTCATTAAAGTTAACGAGAGGCTGCTGTCTTCTGCCTGCAGACCAGCCGTAATCTGATACAGAAGCCCCCTCGCTGTGGGCATCGGGCCTCAAGTGCCGTCACTACCGGGCGCCGTGATGCTCATCGCTGTCATAAACGCTCATCGCCCCAAAACCCGTCGCCGCAGACGCTACCGGCACCTTAACGCTCATTGTCGACGGTAATTCTCATCGCCATTACGTAAATCGTTACCGTCACCGTATCATCTTCACAGTTGACACATGAATGCCAAAACATTGTACGCCGTCACCATGGCAATTGTCTTTTGTCATCCTTCTCTCCGATGCTGTCTCTCGTCACCATGGCCACGGCGGCAGCACCTGCTACACACTGAGGAAGAGAGATGGAACAAAAGCAGGTAGTACACACACATATAAACACACACACACACACACACACACACATAAGGAGAGCATGGGCTGAATGCCAATTAACCAAATGAAGGATAAGCTAGCGGAGACAATAGCTGCTCACAGTCAGTTACGAGCTAATTAAAGAACATATAGCATGCAATCTAAGATCACTCAGATCAGTTTGCCCTCTGGCGCCGCGAGCTGCTTGATAAGCGTTCTTCCACGTCTCTAAAGTGCAGCTCTGCATGCAGGAGCTGATGTAAGAGACGGGGGTATAAACTGGTGGCAACCCTCCATCACTCCAGTGGAGTTTAAACAGCCCTGTCTGACTATTCCTCTCGCCTCTCAAGGCCTGCTACTACTTGGATGCTCATTTGGAGTCTGTAATTAATTGGAGCCTCTATTTTTTTCATCTATTTTTGTTTGGCTGTTGACCGACGTGTGGTCCTCTCACGCGCTCGTCTTCAGGTCGACGTGGCTCCCTAATTAAGACTCCAGAGGATGGCTAATTGCTGTTGCGTGCCTCTCGGCGGAGCAAGGGAGCCTTCTCCCGGCGCTGCCCAGAAAGAGCGCCCGAGCGCTGAATTAAAGGGGCTTATGTAAGCTTGCGGTGAAACTATTAAACACCAACCAACTTTTCCCTGTGAGGAACTGCCACTTGATTTAATGGGCCTCATTAAAAGTGCACATCACAGAGATCCAAGCCGCTCTCTGCAGCTTCACACGACAATGGGATAATGGTTCCTCCTCCACGCTGTCAAAGCCTAATCCTAAATATTGAACAGTGCTATTGCTCCCGCAGAACGATTCCAAAATGGGCTGCAGCGTTCTTAAAAGGAAGGATTCACATCATTTGTCTTTTTTGACAAGGGGCAGAGAGGAGCAAGCGAAAGGAATAGATGGCGCCGAGCAGCTCGGTGTTGTTTATTGGGAGAGGTAAATGGAGAAATCGGGAGCTGAATGAAAATAGATCCTGTATCAGGCTGAAATATTGTTTTCATTGCGCGCTTTGCATTTTTAAATAAGCCTCTTCTGACGGGGCGAGATCAAATACATGTTGGCGTCGTTTATTAGGTGGAGATCTGATTAAATGTCACAGAGTAAATCCTCACATCTATCAAGAGATGCACATCTGTCCATTTTAATACTCCTACACTTGCACTTTTTTTATTCACAAACAAACTTAGGGCACTTTCACAAGCCAACATTTAGTCTGTTTTAATCGAACTCTCGTTCGGTTCGTTCGGGCGGTTGTGAACGCAGTAATCGTACTCCGGTGCGGACCAAAACGACCGGTCCGAGACCGCTTGCGAGACGTGGTCTCGGCCTTCGTTTAGGCTGCCTAAACTTAAACTTTATTACGTTCGTCATATACATACAAGCACATACATGAAATTTGACCTCTGTATTTAACCCATCTTAAGCATTGTAGGAGCAGTGACTTGGGGTTCAGCATCTCACTCAAGGACACTTTGACATGCAGACAGTAGGAACCAAAGATCGAACCACCAACTTTGTTGTTGAGCTATAGCCGCCCATCATTGAGATGGACACATGTAAATGACAGGTTAACATGAGTGGGAGAGGACTGACTTGGACTTCTGCAGAAGTCCGATGTTTTACTTGACATCTGGGCCAAAGAGAACATACAGAATATGCTAAATAAAGTCCACATATATAGTGACGTTTATAAAGTAAAATTGGAGATAAACTGGAGGAGAAGTTATTAAATAAACCTGCATAGAAGTGGAAGCTCTTGAGACGAAAAAAGATAATTTTGCTCCTTTGTACACGCCCCTCAGCACATTTATTCTTTCATTTGGCCCGCTTTAATTTGTGCACTGTGAAACCGAACCGGACTAAATAGAAAACGAACCAAAAGTATCAATTTCACTCTGATTCAGACTAGACAAATGAACTATGGCTTGTGAAAGTGCCCCTAAGGACACAGTGAAAATAAAACTACATTCCCATGTTCCTTGAATTGTATTGTTCTGTATCTCTACGGATCGTTTTGGTGTCTTTCAGCTCATCGTTTTGGTTTTTTGCAGGCTGCAACTTTACTGTTTTTGTTCAACCTCACTGCTTTTATTAAATTTCCTGCAGCTGTTTTCAGTAAAAAGGCTCCTATAAACCCTCTGTATACTACCTGCCCAGCACCATACATCAGACAAACAAAGTTAGCAACCAGCTGGTGAACATAGTGGAGCATTTAGCAGCTAAAGAGACAGATATTTACCTCGGGAGGTGATGAGGGAATGTTGTTCTGTATATTATATATAATAGCCACCTGTTTTACAACTTCATAACGTGATAATACGGCAAGGTTGTGTTAACGGCATAGAAATAGAATAGGAGTAGAACTGTTTTCTGTGATCATTTGACTAGTACAAAAGAAAATGGTGATTGTTGTCAGTTGTTATGGTGACAACACATATCAGTGGGGCCGTAAAGTGGTGGTCCCAGCTCGCCAGGAAGATAGCGGATGGCTGGCTAGTTAGCTAGGTAACAAGTGTAGCTTTAAAGCATTACTCATATACTCTATGTGCTTCGTAACGTTACAACTCCACTGCTCATTTTAGTAATTACTGCAAAACCTCACCTCAAATGAGTCTGCAACTTGCCGTAAGACAGTTTAGTTTATACGGAAGTCAGCCCGCTACAAGGGGTAACAGTACGCATTAAAAATGGCCGCTGCTCTGACCATCCTGCTACGTTAGTTTGAATGGGAATGTCTGTTCTACTCCTATTCTATTTCTATGGTTAACAGCTTATCCTGCTGCCTACTGGTGGGCAAAAAACAATGACTGCACCTTTAAAGCAAGCTCATAGAACTTTTTCGAAAAAGTGAATAACGTTAGTCAAACTGACTCAGTGATGTCAGTTGTACAGCAGTTTCTACATAACGTTTGCTAACATTAGCCACTTTGAACTACTGGTCATTCCAGACCAAGTACAGTCTACATTGATGGCTCAGAGTTCATGGGTGGGTAACAGGTCAAAGGGGGAGAAGATGTCTCGGGGGAGAAAAAGGGATGTATTATGTTCAAAATCAATATAGATATGTGATACAAAAACGCATAGTATAGATTCACTTTAAAGTGACAGATGTCCATTAGATATGGTTTGAAAGTTAGTCCTTTAAAATTCCCTCTATTACAGTATAAGTAAGTTTTTACCCTGTAACCTTCCGTTGACCTTAATTGAAAAGAACTTAGCTCCCACAAGTTTCTTTCATATATTCTCATGTAAAAATCTGTGAACAGAATCCAAAGAAAGACAATTAGGAGAGAGCGTATAGATTCTGTAGGAGAGAGGAAATGAGGAAACACAGCAGCAACAATTACTTAAGAGACACAATTAAGGCATGAGCACAGCGAAGACCACTACCACAATGGACGCTTCGGCAGATACCCTTGAAACATTCCTTCACTTCAAACACATAACTTGTGCCTCTCATAGAAAAAAAGCCCTAAGAGAAGAAAGAGATGGTGGGAAAAAAAACAAAAACAAATCAGGAAGAAGCTGGAAATGAGTCCAACTCATGCATAACTTCAAACACTCCATCTTCAAAGTTGCATAACATTAAAAAACCAAGCCCACTCTGAGTCCTCTACATCAAAAAGCAGCCAGCATCGAGGGGACACTGTCGAGCCTGCTGAGCCATGCCCTCGCTCTGAGGCACAACATGCACCCACCCTCCTCTTCATCTTCATCCTTTGTCGTCCCGTGCTATTGTCCTTGGGGGTATTTGTTATCGTAGAGGCATACAGCATTATGGGTAAGAGGAGGGCCAGGTGGTTATGCACATAATGACTTCCCGCCCCAAGAGCAGGCTGACAGAACGCAGAGACCCTCTGAATTCTTTCCACCAGAGCGCCTTTTAGATCACATACATCTGTTGGTGTGTAAAAGCCTGTAATGAGAATGACGAAGAGTGTAAAGCACTGATTCCTGACCTTTTTAGTCTGATGTAACCCCACAGCCCTGGCACATGAAGTCAGATACTCCTTCATTAACACCTCATGCCTTAAAGTGGCAGTAAGCAGGATATTTTTGGCATCATTAAGCAAAACATAATAACCTTTCAGCATATTGTAATATAAGTGTTCTGAGAGATAACTAGACATCTAAACCTCTTCATGGCTCTGTTTTTAGAAAATCTAGTCCGTGACGGGAGACTTTGACCAATCACCGGTCATTTCAGAGAGAGAGCGTTCCTATTGGCTGTGCTCCGGTCATGTGGCCGGAACTTGGCGTTCCTTCAAGCCATCTCAACCTGATGTCAACATGGATGCCGGGTCACAAACGTTCTCATTTTACAGCTAAACCGTGCACTACAAGATGTTTCTGAAAACATTTGAGGAGAGAAATAGGCATTAACGTAACAGAATATTGATTCATATTTGATCAGCGCTGTCTAGTTTGACCGTTTTATCGGAGTTCGCAAGTGATTGACAGCCGGCTCTCATAGACGGCAGATGGACAGCGGACCTCAGATCAGCTCTTACTGCTTGTTTTCCTCCGGTCTGTGAAATCTTGCAGACGGCGTTAGGAGCACCGGAGGACACAGAGGCCCATGATTTTTTTTCAGGTTATCTTTTTCATGTACTATTGTCAGGATATAGCGACCGTTTTATAAAAATATCTTTTTTTAATCATATTTGCTCCAATCTCGTCTACTTCACCTTTAACTGGATGCTATTTAACAATTTTGGTTACATAACAATATTTTTATATAATTGAATGGTCAGTGTTTAGGTTGGTTTGGAGAAGTTAACAGTCATACTACACACTTGGAGTGGCAGAGGTTGGAAATTTCAACCCTTATCCATTACTTTTAGCAAACTATTTCAACTACTTATCCATTACTAGCTGCGTAATTTCAATTTAGCTGCTCGAGTCCTCACTAAGACCAAGAAAGTTGATCACATCTCTTCAGTTCTGAGGTCTTTACACTGGCTTCCTGTCTGTCAAAGAATTTCAAAATACTACTGTTGGTTTATATTAGCCATCTCTCACTCACTCATCCATTACTTCTATAGCTTACTGTTTTGTTTTAACCATTTATCCTTAACTTTTAGCTAATTATTTCACTTACCTATCTATTTACCTATGATTTGAACTGCAACTGTTTCTGACCAGCCCAGTCGCACAGCAGTACGTGAAATAGTCACAATTAATGTATTGATTCTTGTGCATGCTGTATATACTGTATGTATACGTATACCACACATAACCACCCATTGCATGTATACAAAGTAACTTAATAATACATAACCTATTCATTATTTATTCCAGCACCATTGTAGGCTATTTTTGTTTTGGGTTACATTAACAGTTTGACTTGTATATGGACACTGTATATATGTACATAATAGTGTTTATGCTTGTTATATGTTATATAGTTATATGTCAGCTTTGTTGTCCATGGTTTTATGTCTACTTCTATCTGTTCTCTTCTTAAAACCAGATTCAAAAGACTTATACACACTTGGCCAATGAAGCTGATTCTGATTACTTTCAGCGATCTATTTCAACCATTTATCCATTAGTTTTATCCAACATTTAGACTCCTCTGCTAGCTTGCTGATTAGTTTTCATGCATCCTCAATCGTAACATACTGTACAGTGTTCAGGTGTTACAGTTCGCTCAATACATGGATTTTTTAATCAAATCGTAATTACCTGTTTCTTTTTAATTAGTTGAATCTTTCCAACTACCCCCCTGGCAACTGCAGAAGTACCCTTCACAAAATGCTGGGTCCAACCACCATATCATTAGTGTGGGTTCTGTCACTACATTAGTAACAGATCTGAGCTTAAAAATGCATTTCTGAGCCACAAAGTTTCTCTGAACAAGAGAAAAAAGAAACAGCAGTTTACAGCACGGGGGGAAGCTATAGGATCAGGTGTGAGGTGCGAACAACTATATTGCAATCAGCAGGAACAAAGTGTGATCAGATTGTCACTGAGACAAGACAAATGTATAGGAGGCAGCGCGAACAGACAACGCGACCGAGGTGTAAAAAAACACATCGGTGTCTTTACGTCTTCGCTTGGCTTTTCCCCTTCTTTGTCACTTTCACATGCTCCTGACAAATTCTCCAATATACTGATAAACACATATACAAAATCCCGCCCACGCGCTTAAACAGAGAAAGCTCTTCAGAAGCGCACCTTTCCTCCCACATATGTTGACATACGCTCATGAACAAACTGGTAATGTTCCATCAAAGCTTATAGCGCCCATTAAAAACGCGGAGACAAACATGGTAACCACGCTCGTGGTTGACACCCACACACTCTTGAATGGCGTGGCGTGCCTTTCCATCACTACAATTGCCGGTGACAGTCATGTACCCCACTCAATTACACCTGGCTAATTGTTGAGAAGCCACATTACCATAGAGACCCACAAAGACAAGTCACACGCACACATACTACATATACAATATATATATATATATAAATCCAGTCCTGTGCTATTTCTGATAAAACATATATATTGCAGTTTTGCACAAGCATGCTACGCCCTCATGTAATCAGATAATGGATTATTTAAGCATCTGCTCTCACCCTGCCATATAAACCGACGGAGATACAGTAGATTTTCTCTCTTTTTTCCCTCTCAAACAAACACACACACACACATACTTTGTGCACAGTACACGGCACACACTTTGCCTGAAGGATTTTAATTTGAGATGCAGACTCCAGTGTCATAGTGAATGATATTAAAAGTCGTATCATGAATAAATCAGGAGACAGAGGACTCACCTCAGCAATGTGACAGATAAGCAAAGAGAAGCGGCACACAGGAGGAGACAGAGAGAGAGAGAGAGGGAGGGAGAGGGAGAGGAAAAGGTTCAGGACTGACGGAGGAAAAGGCCGATAAATAAGCACACTTGCATTTTAACAATACAGACGGCAGCGCTGGTTTGATGTAGGCCATTAGTTTATGGCGCATCTTAACAAGGCTGTAATTACTTTACTGCTAAATCCACAACGCACCTTCATCTGTCAGCTGATCACTCAACAGTGTGTGTGTTTTTAATGGCTGTTTCCAACACAGGAGACATGTTCATAATGAAAGCCTTCATTTGTAACAAATCACTCAGCCGTTAACACCAGTAGAAATTGACAATTTGTCAATTTGCCGTGTAGTTTTGTGATGGAAGACGAGATGTCGCAGCAGGGGTGTGGTGCATCCGAAATTTCTGAAGGGGGCAAGAATTCATTCAAACCTGTCAACGATTCAAATCAAGAGGGAAGACGGATGATGAAGTGACGTGTTGGTTTAGGTGCTGTAAACAGTTGTTAGTGCTTTGTGTTGCCTCTTGACCTTGGCCTACTCTTATGCACAATAAGCTAATAAAAGCAGTGGTTGTATTTCCTATATACCTTTGCGTTGACTTCATATTCAACTGTGCTTCCTCTAAACAGCTTTGCTAAGATGTCTGATCCAGCCTGGGAAGTAATCATAATACACTTGTATACAACGACCCCAATATTCAGAAAGTCAAAATCAAATTGGTTACAGTGTTGACGTTATGTCAAAGATGTCTATGTGTTGTGTTATAGAGATATCTACTGACATGAGAATGCCCCAACCAAAGACTGTGTATAAGAAGTGGACGTAGTCACCGTGACGTCACCCATTGGTTTGTGGACTGCCGTTTTGAAGCCTCGACTTTGGCATTTCGGCCGTCGCCATCTTGGTTTTTGGCAACCAGAAGTGACACGAGAGGGTGGAGCTAAGTACAACCGAGCTGAATACAACTGAATAAGGCATTTCTAGGTGACAAAGAAGGTTATAATTAACTTTCATGAACTGAAAACACACTGTGAAAGGGTTAAAGTTGTAAGACGAAAACACGGACAACTACCAGACCGGACAATGCCGCCCCTAAACCACACCCTGCTTTATGGTCTATTTGACTCTGAATGGGACCATAATTTACTAAAT
>CAKALU010048198.1:213313-239349 GCA_916700995.1 Hozukius guyotensis
TAAGAAGTGGACGTAGTCACCGTGACGTCACCCATTGGTTTGTGGACTGCCGTTTTGAAGCCTCGACTTTGGCATTTCGGCCGTCGCCATCTTGGTTTTTGGCAACCAGAAGTGACACGAGAGGGTGGAGCTAAGTACAACCGAGCTGAATACAACTGAATAAGGCATTTATTGAGACCATAAACTCATGTTTACAATGTTTACTGAGGTAATAAATCAAGTGAGAAGTAGGCTCATTTTCTCATAGACTTCTATACAATCAGACTTCTTTTTGCAACCAGAGGAGTCGCCCCCTGCTGGCTGTTAGAAAGAATGCAAGTTAAAGGCACTTCAGCATTAGCTTCACTTTACAGACCTGGAGGTTGCTCACTGGCCACGGCCCTTCCTTTCTTGTAATACCACTTGTTCCCAAGCCCCCAGGAAGTGCGGCGCTCGTCGATCCGGACTTTCGTTGTGGTCAAACGGCGATACTGCAACTTCCGTGTCAGTCACGTGATGCATTGGGCCCAAAAAGACTTTTTCCCATAGACTTACATTGGGAAAGAGACGTCTGTAACTCAGCGGATAATTTTTTTCAGGTGAATCATCCTCCCAGTACGAACACTCCAATAGCCCTTATTTAAAAAATTAAGTTTTTAAATTTGTAAAACGCACTAATAGCTGAATCCAGAGTTATTTCCCTTCCTCCGTTCATGTTAGTGAGATCCAGACCGAGGCTGGAGCGCAAGCTGTGACGACAGCGTGATGACAGCGTGACGTGACGACAGCGTGACGTGACGACAGCGTGACGTGACGACAGCGTGACGTGACGACAGCGTGACGTGACGACAGCGTGACATGACGACAGCGTGACATGACGACAGCGTGACCGAGTCATGTGACGGAGCGGACGCTACTCCGCCAATCATCTCGGATGCCTCTCCGCCAAGATCTGGGTACTTTTCCAGACGGAAGTCGAGCCATTTAGGCTTCATGCACCAATGAGCAACTCTAGGAATGACCGGGGCCCCGCCTCCAACGCTGTATCCAGTTCTTTTAATAGATCCATGCTTGTTCCTCGAGAGGCAATAGTGAGTCATTGTAGCATCCAGTCTGCCCTCCAACAGTCCAACATGAGAGGAGGAAAAAGTAGAGCTGCCCCCCGAGGATACGTTGAAGGTACAGGGTCTGTGTACGTTTTTTGATAGTTTGTTTATTGGATTAAATCCAAAGTGGCAGGAACAAGAAAATGACTCGTATTTTCATTTCGTCCCATTTCCCCACCAGGAGACTACTTCGCCAGGAGGAGGGCAGGCGGGCGGCGGCTCCGGGAGACGGACCGTCAGTTAGCGGTTAGGTGTAGCAACTCGCATTCAGTCAGTGCAAATCTTAGCGTCGGGGGTTTGATCCCGGAGGACTGCCCCGACTCCCCGCTGCTGTTACACAGGTTAGACCCTGGACGTGCATTAGTTGGACGACTAAGAAACTCTAAGTTCACGTCCTGTTGCAGACATGCAATTAACTTGCCATGCAATAGTTGTCATGTGCAGATATTGTAAAAAGCAAGAATTTGCCATTGGAAGTAAAAATAAAAGATTGTTACTGAATGTATTCCAGGTTTTTCTCACAGAATTGTCCAATATCAATATTCTTGTCTGGTGATACGGTTGGTGTGATAAGTCTTTTCTTGAAGGAGTCGTAGATGCGAAGCACCACTCGTACATGGAACTCCTGAGGTCAGATGTATAAATGATGCATGCATACCACTTTCCACACAAACATCTGAGATTTTTTATGCATACAAATATTGATTAGTGCAGCTTTAAGTTTGAAAGGGGAATTACACTTGTGCAACACTGTTTTTGTTTACAGCCAGTTTGGTGGTGGGTCCTTCCTGACCATGAAAAAAAGTCTACAAACCTGCAACCAAATGTTTATTTTTGCTGAATGTCTTTATTTTAGTATCCCTCCATTATGTGTTATTTGAAATGAATTATCCATTTGTTTCCCCCTGAAAAGGTGAGCTGCTGGCGAGCGCTGCCTCGGGGAGTTGCAACCTCAGGAAGAATTTTATTCATGTGGAGTGTCCCGTGATGCTCTGAATATCCCCCCCACCCATGAGACCCACCCACCCAGAGCCATTCCTGGGGGTCAGGAGGACAAATGAACAGAGAGGACAGCAGAGTGGGAATCAGCCTGCTGCTGCTGCTGCTTCTATCTGTGGGTGGGAGGCTGTATGTAATCTGCAGCTCTGCCAAGAGGAGGGTCCACCACCTCAACTGGTGTCTGCCGTGTGCATGTGCACATGCGTGCGCATGAATATGCATTTGTGTGTCTGCGCTTGTGGTTACCTCTGAGGGGAGACGGCGGTGCTGTCGGCAGGTTAATCCAGCCCTCAGGCTAAGCATCAAACTTTCAGATCAGAGAATCAATAATTCAGACAGCAGCTTGTCAGGATCTATCACAGAACACAGACTGAGAGGCAGCAAAGGCACAGAGGTGATTTACAGCCTCATACGACTCGCACACATACAAATAAAGGTGGACGCAGACTCACTGCGTAATCGTGCGCCGTTACAACACAAACGCAAAGGAAACATGCGCATACATAAATTCGCTCGCACACACAAAGAGCCACACCTTGACTTCAATCCTCAGAGATATTACGGTATGTGTTGGGGAAAACATTGATTGATGGTCAGAATCACTTTTTGATTTTCCCAAACCTCAGAATCTAAACTCATCTACACTGCTGTGCTTAAGATCATCCCTTCCACCCTATTAATATGGCCGCGGCACTGTTGTAAATCCCCGGCAAATCAGAGAAACATAGCAACAAACCATGTCTGTTTAGTGTGCGTTGTGGGGGAGTGAGCTGGTAGGGGGTAAGAGAAATTGAGGGATATTTTAGCGCGTGGGTGTATAATGGCTATCAGAGGTGACTTTCAGTGGGATCAACTCAAAACACTCGCGCACAAACACACAAACAAGCTTTTTTTTTTTTTTTTTCCTCCGTTCCTCGCACAGTCACAGACACAGAACATTAGCTTATACAGATATCAAATGATCATGCAGCAGCAACTAGCCGGCTCTGTGGGTGTATGTGTGTGTGTATATGTGTGTGTGTGTCTGCATGAGGCAGTCATGAAGTGAAAGTGCTGACGCTCAGAGACGTTTTCTTGGAGCTGAGTGAACCCCTGCAGGCCTGGTAACCTTGAGTTCCACGCCGTGTGTGAACCAGAGGTTGCCAGTCGACATACAGTAGTGTGTATGTGTATGTGTGTGTGTGTGTGTGTGTGTGTGTGTGTATAAGGTGCAACCAATCACAGCTCCCCTTACACCCACAGGTTGTCACTAGGTTGTAACCTTTTACTAGATCCTATTTTTGTCTTTAGTTTCATTTACTCGCTACATATTCTCTCACTGTTCATCCGCCAAAATCCAGAGGAGTGAAACTCTTCTATCAAATCTTTGCTTCTTTCTTCTGAATAGTGTTTAGTTTTAGCTCTTCAAGGCAAAAATATTACTCATTATGCATTAGTCTGAGAAGACAAAAATCCCTCTTTGTTTGAGCTACTCATAATATATGGACACATGCAACACGTGATAAGCGGGTCGGTATTATGTCGTTTTAAAGGGTCACAACCTCCGGTGCTGAGGCATGAAGCCAATGCGGAAGTGCCCAAACCTGCAGTTCATCTAATGGCCACTTGAGGCTGGCTCCAAAAGCGAGTCAATCCCAATTGACCCCCCATGTTAAAATGCCCAACTTCGCAGCAGAAATAAACATGTTTACAGCCTGGTACAAAAAAAACGTTTTGGTTTCTATAGCTAATTACCCCGGTCATGACAACTGTACGGGGGTGAATTTTTATATAACTCACCACTTTAAATTATAATAAGGCTCTGAGTGACAGGTGGGTGCCGTCTCAGGTCACTAACTGCTAAGCTGTCTGCTCTGCCGCGTCCTTATAGAATAAACGGGAGTTGGGCTACGTTGTCACTGCCAAGATGGCGACGGCCGGAGCCGCCCACTTTGAGCTTCACAAGGGCTTTTCAGAAACCTCTGGGTGACGTCACGGACACTTGCGTCCATATTTTATGCGGTCACACGCTGTAAACTTTTTGGAAACACTGTCCTAAAAGATAGTCGATTTGAACATCAGGTAAAGTGCTGCAGTAAAGGAAAGTGCTGTTTTTAGTAAAGCTGGAAATAATCAATCATTAAAAGTGGAGTCTCAAGGGGTTAGGGCCTTGAAAACAGCAATTTATAATACATAGCATTTCTTTTTCTTTTTTAGTCCGCCATTATTATGGGAAAAGACAATACCCAATTTCATCATAATGTTTTATTACTAGTTTTATATACCGTAAACGTAAATAAATGCAGGAAATACACACCTGCCCACATACTTTTGGGTATTGGGCTGTTTTTTATGGTTTGGATTTTTCCCCTGAAGCTGCTTTCGCATGGCAACCGTCCTGACAACTGCCCTGACAACCGCTTGCCTCCAAGAGCGTTCCCTAAAAAGCAAAGTGTTTTTAAAAGCGCCTAACTGCCACTACGGTCTACTGCTGTGATGTCATGCAGGTGCTTCAGTGAACGTCATAAAGGCTTTCTGGCTGAAGTGTATAAGTGTATAAGCTAGCTTGGCACCGTGTAAATAATACTCCAAGAAAATAGGCTCCTGGTTGTCCTCATAAGTAGCTAGCGCCGTGTTGTACAAGTCCGGGTATTCAGACACCGGCGTTATCAGCTCCTCCATCGCTCTTCTTTTCCTCTTCCGCCTCCTTCTATTTCTGCGATGCCCTTCCCTGTAAGCATTCACATGGGTTGCAACCACTTCATACCCCTACGGCCG
Source organism: Hozukius guyotensis (assembly GCA_916700995.1). Classification (NCBI taxonomy): domain Eukaryota; kingdom Metazoa; phylum Chordata; class Actinopteri; order Perciformes; family Sebastidae; genus Hozukius; species Hozukius guyotensis. The sequence goes on from CAKALU010048198.1 coordinate 218,155, forward strand.
TGATGAGGAGCAGAAGTCTATTTTTCTCTCAGAACACTTGAATTACAATATGCTGAAAGGATATTATGAAAATGTTGCCCAATGATGCCAAAAATATACTGCCTACTGCCACTTTAAGGGTAGGAACCTCTTGTTGCTCTGATTCAATTCAGAATCTCGATTCCAAAATAGCTTCAATAAACAAAAATGGGGGCACCATTTTCTGGCTCTTACTCCAGTGCACTGCATCTTTAGTCCGCTGAATTATTATGTGAAGCATAACAAAGGTCACTGTCTGACCAAACAAATGAAGTCGAGCAAAGTATGTGGGAGTAAGAACACCCTCTCCTCACAGGGAAACCCGGCGTTATCCACAATGCTGGATGCAGATCTTTTAAAATTGTAGAGTTTCTCCACGTGATCAGATGGCTGGATGTTTTGTGAAGTGGTGCAGTGTGTGTTGGTTGATGTTGTGTGTTGGTGCTTCACTTTGCTAACGTTATAGTCTCTGGGTGATGTCATACAAAGTTTCTACAACCTAAACTTTGCCATGCAATGTTTGTTATTAAGTCATAAAAATCTAAAATAGGCCCAAATTCTTGGCTTTATTAAAAATGAACTCTGGATAACTGTGTGGATACGGTACTCTGTCCGGGTGCTGCACTGTGCCCTGTGTAGTTTTGCCTTTTCTGTTCGGTCAACATAGCAACGTGAAACCACGACATTATTAACAAAGTACAAAAATTGTGGAAGAAAAGAATCACAATTCTTCTGTGAATCAATTTCACCCCCATTCCTAATGGGCTCCTTAGTTATTCTTAAAGAGGTACTATACAGATTTCCAACCAGCTTTGTATCATTATAGTGTGGGTTGTATAAGCAAATGAACAACGTTGAACTCCCCTCCATGTTGCCAGCATCCATAGGCCCCATCTCATTTATCAGCAAGTGCTGGATGACGCGTTTTGCCGGCTCTAGGGCTGTTTGCTCCAACTGCAGATTGTACGCATTTTTTTTTGTACTGGAAGACCCTGGCAGAAGAGAAATGATCCTGTAGATATGTAAGAAAGCGATTTTAATACTGTAATGCTGGAATCTGACATTTGGGGCTACTTAGGCTACATCAGCCAGAATACAGTACGGAGGAATTAGGGCACATGGAGGAGGAAGAGGCCGCGACAGCCGAGAGTTCACGCCCCGCCAGCCTGTGAGGATAGTGGCGCAGAGCTGCAACGAGAACAACGAGGGCAACTCGTGGTGCAGCTGTGGTAAATGTGATGAAGTTTAACGTAACATAGGAAGGGGCACGAGGGAATGCTGGAGACATATTTCAGGATCCCGAAAAGAAACTGGCAAAACAATCAAAGCCAGCGGGAGAAAAACGGATGTCTTAGCTTACAGTAAGTGCAACGGCAACAAGTGTCACCGTAAAACAGTTAGTGTAGTGTTAGTAAGCGCAACGTTAGGTTTTATCATTGTAGTATCATTCTATGTCTACTCAGTGGAGGCAACAATCCCAGTGCATTCTGGTTGTGAATTGAAGGGGAATACCACAGCCCTTTTTCTCTGTTTTCTCTGGTCACGTAGCACCGAGTTCAAAAATAATTGCGCCTTTCTACTGCAGCTTAGTTTTATGAAAAGATCAACTTATAGAAATACTTATTTCCCGGAAATCTTAATGCCTGTAGCATTAAGATTTCACAGTGTTATTTTCCTAGTCGACAACAGATGCAAGAAAAGACAAGAATACTGGCAGAAACATCATCACAAATAGGCCTCCACATCTATAAAGGGAAAAGAGTGAAGTCCTCAAGGTCAACACAACCAGCGAAGACTCAGTGACCTTGGAGGGAACAGCACTTGAAGAAGTAGAAGCCTTTACATACCTCCGCAGTGTCATCTATAAGCAGGGTGGAACGGATGCAGACGTCAGAGCCAGAATCGGCAAGGCGAGGGCTTCATTCATACAACTTAAGGACATCTGGAGCTCCAATGAAATCAGCTGGATGGACAAAGCTCAGAATCTTCAACTCTAACATCAAACCAATACTCCTCTATGGTTCAGAGACGTGGAGGACAACCAAGACCACGTTAACAAAAGTACAAACATTCATAAACAACTGCCTGAGACGGATCTTAAACATCCACTGGCCAGATCTCATCAGCGACAATGATCTCTGGCAGAGAACAGGTGAAAAACCTGTGGAAGAAGAGATCAGGAGAAGGAGATGGGGATGGATGGATTGGCCACACACTCCAGCATCATAAGCATCACCTTAGATGGAACCCAAAAGGCAAAAGAAGGGGAGGCCGGCCCAAGAACACCTGGCGCAGGGACCTTGACACGGCCATCAAACAGAGCGGGCTGACATGGAAACAACTGGAGAGAAAAGCCCAGGACAGAAGACTCTGGCGGACTGTGGTCAACGGCCTATGCTCCATAAAGGAGCGATAGGCTTTGAATGAACAGTGTTATTTTAGACATTAGCGGGCGTCCAACTTTGTGTTTGTCCCATTCCTGTTTTAACAATGCCCCTGGGATGTTTTTATTTCCATTTTGGTGTGGAAGCACTTGACTGGCCTGCACCAGCTTTGGGATGAACTGGAACGCCGACTGTGAGCCAGACCTGATCACCTCAACATCAGTGTTGGACCTCACTAATAATGCACTTTGTGGCTGAATGGGAGCAAATCCCTGTAGCCAGGTAACAACACCTGGTGGAAACCCTGAAAGAGTGGAGGCTGTTATAGCAGCAGTACAGTTTTGTTAACACATATTTAACAATCATAAAAGGTGTAAAGTTTAGATTCCCAAACAGTTTGTTTGGATATCCACATTCTTTTGGCTATATGGTGTAGTATCGCCATATTTTATTGTAATTTTTGTTTGTTTGAAGACTTAAACGTGTCCCCCCAGTTTTGATAGCTAACCTGTATGGACTCATGAGGAAGAGAGTCAGAGAGACAAAGTGAGCGGAGGAGAGAGAGAGAGAGTCTGACCTCAAGAGGAGAGGCAGATAAAGAGATAAAAGGATAAAGAGGGATGAGAGACGAGATGGAGGATGCAAGAGAGGAAAGGGAAGGAACAGCCTGCTTGCTTCCTGTGTTCATCTATATTTCACAGCACTTTCAATTAGTAGCAGTGTGTCTGCAGCGAGATAAAGAGAGAGAGAGGTTTGCTCCAGGTCACTGTGGCCTGGTAATGGCCTCTCTCTCTCTCTCTCTTTAAAGGTGTTTGCAAACATAAAGTCTGTTTGCTTTGGCCTGAAGCAGGGCAGGAGCTCTTGGTTTGTTACATATACATATTTCACAGGTTATTATTACAAAAAACTTCAAGCACGCTGTAATTTATCAAGAGGAGCCACATGGAAGAAGTCTTTACGTTTGCTGGTGGGAGAAAATGGGAGAAGGACCTTTTTTTCTGGAGGGGGAAACTCAAGCTATAACTTTTTCAAGCAGCCTGGTGCAATAGGAGGTCAAGTTCAAAGTACAAACAAACACAAATCTCTGGATTTGATATTGAGACATGGTAGAAATTCATTTTGAATAACTTTGAGAACTGTTTTGAGCTGATAGTGACCTGATGGAGGTAGAAGTTCTTGGCAAATGTGGACATTTACTTTCATTTTGGTACATTTACAAGTTTTTAAAAGTTGAGCACATCATTGACATTCATTCGGTGTTTAGCTGGGAATATATCTGTTTTTAAAGTTTTGTGAAATACACTCAATCGTGCAAGCACGGACAACTTTCAAACCCTTGCCGCAATCCAAATTCCCACGGTCATCTGACTCATTGTCGTCATCAGGATGCAGACACACAGACAGCAAACCAATCAGAATATTTTTCTTATTTGCAAATAAAGTAACTACGCAATCATTGGTTCATATTTCAACACACAATTTATTTGATTTGATAGAAAAAAAACAAAAAAACACAGGAGGCCCTTAGAGGTCGGAGGTCACCGGGCACACCGGCCCAATCGGCCCTGTGGAGAATCTGTGCTTGAATCACTGTCTTGCTGTCAGTTAGATGAGAAGGTATACCTATCATGTCTATTATAAAACTGGCCCTATAGTTTAACATAAAAACTGGAAGCAGGAGGCAAAGAGCTAAATTTAAAAATATGCCTTTAACTTTAGCTAACTAACAAACATGTTTCGTTTCTCGTTTATTTATGTCCTCAAACAATAATATAGGCCTTTCACACAGAATGCGGCAACGGCACCAATGCCCACCAAACTGCGCTCTATGTGAAAGCCCCATAATTTAGTGACACTGAGCCCAATAAATATTTAATTTAATTTAATTTAATTTAATTTAATTTAACTTAAATGAATCGTATCATATCGTATACCCACGTGCAGATTTGGGCCAAATCAATCGCCGGCCGACACCTGAATATCTTTCTTGAGAACTTCAGAGGAGGTGTAACTGTATTGTTGTTGTTAAAGACCTCATTATTAAAAGCAGCGACCAGCTCTATTAGAGTAGTATCTCCTCAAAATGTTGCTGCCGATCTTACTTCACTGGTCCCACCAATGACGACATGAACAACCAATGCGCCACTTTAGACGTCATGTGCATGCAAACGCTGCATTAAAATGTGATTTAGTTCATTGCTTGAAGACACTTTCTGGGCAGCACAAGAAGCTGTAAACACAACATTGACATATTATCCAGCCCGATCTCACCAAATGGCGTCTAAATTTGTAAGTCAATTCGCTTGCCATAACAACGCCTTTGTTGCTTTTGGCGTGTGTACGCCATATAGTCTGCACTGACTGCAGTGCAAGCACATGTTGAGATATTTTGAAGTTACGTTAGTGATGTTTGTGACATGTTTTCCGTAGGCTACTTATATTACATTGTTTCTGTACGTATTTTACTTAGTTTACATCCTTATTTTAAACCCAACTATGCTGTTTTTCCTAAACCTAACTAAGTGGTTTTGTTGCCTAAACATAACCGCAACAGTTTCATGGTAATGACGTGGCAATAAATGACACGTGAAAAGCCGTTTCACAATGTAAAGCCTATGGCGCGTAAATGACACGCAAAAATGCGTTATCACGACACGTGGAAATGTTTTTCTATTTATACGGCTTCCCAAGAGATTGGGTTGTATTATTACTTACAATTGTATTAGCAAGGAGCTGCACAAAGCAAAGAGCAGACACAGAGCAACATTTGAATTCAACGGCGGAGGCGGTTGATAATTCTCAGTGGGTTCATTCTCATTTGATCCACTGATATCAAAATATTGATTAGAGCAGCTTTAAAAACAAGTATACAATCACTTTAAAAAAAAAGTGTGGGCTGAGATATTATACAGCGCTCCCTATAGGTGGTCAGATCGGTCACACCAAGCACATTCAAACCTCCATCTGATGAAGGCCTAGTGTCCGATGTGTGTGATTACTGTGTGCTTATGGCCAGTTGAACCCCTCCAGAGTCAGAAACAACTAAATACAGAGGAGGCTGTCAGCCAGATGACAGGCTTGTTGTCAGAGCAGATCAGAGGTAGTGAGGCACTACTGATGCTACTTCCTCTGACCCGTCTGAGGCTGCAGCTATACTGGGTCTGAGTCCTCAGCCGAGTACCACTGAGAGAGTCAGCAGGGCTTCACTGTAGCCACTCACTACAGTGACACAACTCACAGTCAGAGGAATCCACAGAGGAAAAAAGTCATCACTGAAATAAACTTGTGTTGTTGTTTTACAACTCTGAGGTGACCTCAAGGCGAAGAACGTCAAGATGAAACATTTACTCCCGTGGAGATGGTTCCCTTGGAGAGAACAAACCAACCAACCCAAAGACCAGAAAACAGTTTGAGATGGACTGCATGCTGGATGTTGTGTCAATTAAGAGAGCTGGTTGGATGAAAGGCTTTAGTTTTACAATGAATCTTGGGCCAGTTAATTTGTGCTTCTTCAGTTCATCCTCAGCAAGTAATGTTTCATCCAACCTTCCCTCCTCCTCCGCTTTCCTCTGGCTTTGAGTTATATTTAGAACTTTTTTACTTTTCAGAATAAAATCTGCAAATCTCTGTTTTTAATGGGCTTATTATAAAACAGGTTGCTGCGATACAAAAATCTGTGTGAACACCTTGCAGGGCAAACACTTTTTAGTTTAACCACTGTTTCTACTTACTTAGGGACTCATAATTGTCAGCTCATCCATGTTTTTCTCTTTGTTGTTGTTCACCCTTAACAAAAGTATTTTCTGAGCTGTCAGTGAGCCCTGTTTACTGTAAACTGTGGCGGTCAGTGTCCTCCTACTGCTGAATATATCACAACTCCTCGATGCATAATGACATAAAATGTATGTCTCTTTTTAAAAAAAACTAGGTAAATGCTGAAAGTAATAATCGTATTTAAGATGAAAGATATGCTGCCTTCGAATGGAACTTGTGAGTTTTTGTTTTGCACATGGGAAGTGAAGTATACTTTATGCCTGGTATAGAAGTAGCTACACTCATGAGAACAGTGCTGCTAGATGGCTGACAACCAACATATAAATCATATTACTCCTTCTTATTCTTTTTTTAAAACCAGTCTACAGCAATGTTAGCAGCTCTGTGAGGCTGTAATGCTCATTGCAAAGAAAGTATTGGACTTTCACCTAATGATGGAGGTATGAAAGGTCAGGGGGATCATCAAAGTCATTAAGATTCATCCTGTGGGGACCATGAATATCTACACCAAATTTCATCCAATCCATCCAATCCAAGTCCATCCAATAGTTGTCAAGATATTTCACAAAAAAACAAACAAAGTGTCAACCATAGACTGTATATAAGAAGTGGACGTAATCACCGTGACGTCACTCTTTGGTTTGTGGACAACGATATTGAAGCCTCAAGTTCTGCATTTTGGCCGTCGCCATCTTGTTTTTTTGCAACCAGAAGTGACACGAGATGGTCGAGGTAAGTAAAACCGAACGCTGAATAACACATTTTTAGGAGACCAAAAATGTTACAAGTGATGTGTTGTTGTTGAAAGGCTAAATGCCAACAAACATGGATTGAAGCAGAATATTTTGTTAGACAATTAACTTTCATTGTCTTTCATAATTACAATTAACTTTCATGAACTGAAAACACACTGTGAAAGGGTTAAAGTTCTAAGACGAAAACACAGACAACTCCCAGACCGGACAACGCCGTGGTAGCGACCTGCCAATCACAAGAAAGATATGCCCTAAAGCATCCCCTGCTTTATGGTCTATTTGACTCTAAATGGGACCATAATTTACTAAATGAACATCATGCTGTATTGAAGAAGACTTGAAACTAGTGATTGAGACCATAAACTCATGTTTACAATGTTTACTGAGGTAATAAATCAAGTGAGAAGTCGGCTCATTTTCTCATTGACATCTATACAATCAGACTTCTTTATGCAACCAGAGGAGTCGCCCCCTGCTGGCTGTTAGAAAGAACCGGAGGTTGCCGCCTGGTCATCACCAACTCCTGTGAAAAAATACATCTGTCTCTTTAGCTGTTAAATGCTCCACTGTATTCAGAAGCTAGTCTCTAACTGTGTCTGCTGTTTGGTGCTGAGTAATGTACAGTAGGTCTATAAGAGCTTTTCGCTACAAGCGGCCTCTTTAACATGACATATTGGTGCGTTTTATTTTTCCCTTTTCTTTAGAATAAGTAGAAGTGAGTAGCATGAACAGAAACACAACAAGAAAAGAGAGCCTCCAACACTTCCTCAACAGCAAAGCTCATACTGACTGACAGATGATCTCTGGGAAATACAGCGAAAAAACACCTCAACAGGCACTTAGCACCAACGATGAAGACAAACTAAAAAAAAAAAAAAAAGGAGAATCACAGGTTTTTTTTTCAGGCTCATAATTCACAGTGTGTGTGACACTGTGTGTGTGTGTGTGTGTGTGTGTTAAGTAAACTGAGGTTTGCATGAGACATAACTCGAAACATATCACGGAAATGCTGTAATGAACGCTGATTCTTCTCCATCCTGCTGCGATTAAAAGTGGATGTGTGAGGAAACCTGCAGTATGAAAGTGAGCCTGAGAGGCAGGAGGAGTGTTAGATTGGATGGCAGGTATATTGCATCTATCAGAGGAATCATCTCCCCCTAAAACACTGTCCGCCTCCAGACTCAGCTCTCTTATTTTTTTTGTAAGGGGGGGCAATTCTCTGCAATTCCCGAGGTGTCAGCCGGCGCTATCATATCACAGTGTTGCCATCCAGCTCCGGCTAGCTTTAAACAGAGGGAGTGATGTTGAGCCAGGCGATAGACATCTCATTACACTTTCATATGCTGCTAACTGCCGCGGGTTGGCCGGCTGGTCAAAGAGAGCAGCTTCATTGATTCAGACGGCTGCTCTGCTCTGCGCGCCCAGAGGCAGGTGCTTCACTCCTTTCCCCACGTTAATTAATTTCCTGACGCGTCACTCCTCCTCGTCGTTCCCTCGCAGTAACGTCTTCAGCTCTGTGTCCCGTGGCTCTACTTTTATCAAACGGCGAGATGTTTGACATCAAAACGGTCAGCCCCCAGTGCTGAAGGGGGAGCGAAAGCCTGAACCGTTCGTCCTGCATGGCCGGGGTTTGACCCAGCCTGGCGTCAGCCGAGCTCTCAGCCAGAGTACACATGACAGTGTCTCTCTGTCCCAACCCCAACACTGGAGTCATTCTTTCCCCCGCCGCTCTGGTCCCCGCAGCAGGCCGAGCGGCATATGGCTGACATACATCGCCCGGGGGTTACGCCTGGGGGCTGGCGTCCCTTTTCTCTGTAGGGCCTCGGCTCCCTGGAGAAGCAGGTGGTGCCAGATAACATCTGCTGAATGCAGCACGAGTGGTCTCTCCTCACATGCACCCCTTAATTCCCCCTTCTCCCCAGTCCAACCAGTACACTAAGTACTCCAGTGGTTTCCAGGCGTATGCCAAGGAGGCCCCGATGAGTTCTCCGAGGTCTTTCTCAATATGCATTATTGTTCGTGTACGTCTTCAGTCATGTCTAATGTTCGTACTGGTGCCATTAATGAGCTCATGGTCACAGTTCCATGTGAATGTCCCTCTGTTGTTGTATTCATGACTTCACACAGTGATGTGTTTAAAAATGGCAGAACCCATAGTCGTGTTTGTCATCTGCTCTTGTTCCTTTATTAAATGCTCAAAACATAAAATCATTCACTATTTTTAGCTACACAATGGCTCTATGTACGATAAATCTTTGGTCCATACGGAAACATTTCAACAACGATTGGCTGCCAATACATTTTGTACAGACACTCATGTTCCACAGATGATGTATCCTACCAGCTTTGGTGACCCCCTGACTTTTCCTCTAGCGACGCTAGGAGGTTGACACCAGGCGGCAATCTCCGGTTCTGAAAAGTGAAGCCAATGCTGAAGTGCCTTAAAATTACATTCTTTTTAATATCCAGCAGGGGGCAACTCCTCTGGTTGCAAAAAGAAGTCTGATTGTATAGAAGTCTATGAGAAAATGAGCCTACTTTTCACTTGATTTATTACCTCAGTAAACATTGTAAACATGAGTTTATGGTCTCAATCGCTAGTTTCAAGTCTTCTTCAATACAGCATGATGTTCATTTAGTAAATTATGGTTCCATTTAGAGTCAAATAGACCATAGAGCAGGGGATGCTTTAGGGCGGGGCTACCGTGTGATTGACAGGTTGCTACCACGGCATTGTCCGGTCTGGGAGTTGTCCATGTTTTCGTCCTAATACTTTAACCCTTTCACAGTGTGTTTTCAGTTCATGAAAGTTAATTAGAATTATGAAAGACAATGAAAGTTAATTGTCTAACAAAATATTCTGCGTCGATCCATGTTTGTTGGCATTTAGCCATTCAACAACAACATTTTCACTGCAATCAAAAAAGTTTGCTCTCCTGCATTGCCACGGCACACACAAAAGGAAGCACCTGTATTTACAAGGTGGTTAATAAAGGAGAAGGTGCAAGTCGGAGATTGTGTCACAAATGTCTGTTACTGCACTGAAAAGACTTTGTTGACTAAAGCTTGTAATAAACTTTTTTAATATTGACAAAATTCTGGTTTTTAATCGGGGTCGGGGCACAAAAAACTGCTGCCATGGTTCGGGCTCAGGTTGGGTTTGGACAGAAACTATGTGGGTTCATGTAGCTTTACTTTGTATACGATCAATTTATATTGTCTGCTTGTTGTACTTGAGGACGGTTGCTGGTGTGAGTGGGAACAATGACCCAGCATGTAGGCGTTTTCCAGAAAAACTAAGTAACAGGTAACCTGAAAAAAATCATGTGCCTCTGTGTGCTCCGGTGCTCCTAACGGCATCTGCAAGATTCCACAGACCGGAGGAAAACAAGCAGTCAGAGCTGATCTGAGGTCTGCTGTCCAGCTGCCATCTATGAGAGCCAGCTGTCAATCACTCGCGAACTCCGACCAAACGGTCAAGCTAGGCAGCGCTGATCAAATATGAATCAATATTATGTTACGTTAATGCCTATTTCTCTCCTCAAATGTTTTCAGAATCATCTTGTAGTGCACGGTTTCGCTGTGAAATGAGAACGTTTGTGACGCCGCAGCCATTGTGAAATCTGGTAAGGAACGCCAAGTTCCGGTCACATGACCGGAGCACAGCCAATAGGAACACTCTCTCAATGAAATGACCTGTGATTGGTCAAAGTCTCCCGTCACGGGCTAGATTTTCTAAAGCCTGCAAACAGAGCCATGAGGAGGTGCAGAAGTCTAGTTTTCTCTCAGAACACTTGATTTACAATATGCTGAAAGGTTAATTGGAATTTTTGCCCAATGATACAAAAAATATACTGCCTACTGCCACTTTAAGATTCACTGCAGACAATAAATGGGGAAAAAAACTTCCGGTATACACAAAACACTGGCCTCCCTCCATTTCCATGGAGAGTGACCAACAGACCAACCAGTTTGTTGTCTTCCAAGACCTTTTATACCCGGTCACCTGCTTTCTGTGGCCAATCAGGGAGGATCTCTGGAATCAGTGCTACTTTAACCAGGTGGCATCAATCTCCCCTAATTTGGAGGGCATAAATGCCTGAAATATGGATATTGTGTGTGTGAGGTAGAGAAACAAGTAAACAAAAATAGGTTCCATGACACTTCTTTAGTCGTCTTTATTATGATGCAGTAATTCCCCTCAGCACAATTTCCTCCGGTTGTATTCGCTGCTCCCGGATTTCGACACACGTCATTTTGAACAGGACTCTGGGACCTGTCTTTTTAAAATGCATCGCCGTTACCAGTAACCACAGGTGTCACCACCATTAAATCAGTTAGTAAAAAGAGAGCAGAGCTTTAAGAAGACATTCTATGTAGGAGATAAAATGGATTTGCACTCGTATATATACTCGGATCACAAAGATCTGAGGTTTATAATCACTTTAAAGTTGGATCGTGAGCGAAACCACCATCAACATCTGAGCTGTGATGTGTAGTGCGCGAGAGGTGATGATGTCACTCTTGTTTGCCCGGTTTGATCTTCTCTCCTCTCCGCTAACACTCCTCTCTCGCAGCTTTTTCCATCATCTGATATGGTGTTTTCATTGATCTGTTTTCTCTCCTGCTTGTTTTGGCATCTCAACATGGAGTCAACAAGAAAAAGTCCCAGGGGCAGCAGAGGAACGGCTAGAAGTCGGAGCGCAAGGGTTTGGTGTGTGTTACAGACCAAGAAATGATATGCATGCAATCAACCAGCATGCAGTTTCACACCAGCAGTTACAATAAAGCAATAAAGATAACCAGCAACAGGACTGTGGAGATGTGTTTTTCAGATTGGTTCAACATACAGTAATGTGTCGACATTTTTATGGGTTAAATATTTTTATACGTGCACTTTGATTGTTCAATTAAAGGTTTGGTTGAATGCTTTATAAATGCAGTATCCATAGCAGTGGTGGCAGGATTATTTACTTAAAGGGGACATATCATCATATCACACTTTTTCAGTGCTTGTTCTCATACATTTAGGTATCTGGAGTGCCTACGAACCCACAAACTGTGGAATAAGACGACCCAGTCAGTTTTTTGTGGGCTGTCTAGATCAGAAAACATGTGATTCAACAAGCCATTCAGATTTTGCTCCCCTTCCTATGTCACATGCAGGTTCATTAGAATATATATCGCCCACAGCTTGAGAACTACCTTTGCAAAGGTTCAACATATTTTTCTCATCAACCAATCAGAGCAGACTGGCCTTTTTCAGGAGGGGGGTCTTAAAGAGACAGGCGCTAAAACGGAGTGTTTCAGACAGAGGCTGAAGATAGGTATATTCAGACAGACAGGATGAGATAAATAATGTGTTTTTTGAACATTAAAGCATGTAAACATGTTCTAGTAGAAACCCAAAATACAAGTATGAACCTGGAAATGAGAATTATATGTTCCAAAAGCATTGCCACTATATAGATGATTGAGCTGAGGCAACTTTTGAACACATTTGAACATTTTTATGGGCATTTTGATCTATAACAGTGATGCCAGCATGCTCTCATTCCCAGGGCGTCAAATACCGAGACTTTGTTCCGTCGCACACTGCACCCTATTGCGCCGGAATAAAATGCACCGGGCGTTCAATTAACGACCCATCTGATAATATCTGGCAATAAACACTCTGAGAAAGTGCGTTGGGAGTGTGGTGACGTAGTTTGAAGAACAAAAAGACACACAGGGCGGGAGCGGGAAGAGTGGTGGATGGGTCCAACAAACACAAGGCTTTCATCTAGGAGACCGCTGTTCGTGTCCCGTGCGCGTTAAGTTTAACTCTAATGTTACAATCATCTGTTGGTTCGTGTCCCGTGTTCACAACGTTCAGTTTCATTTTCACCATACAAACATAGTAGTTTTAAGCCCAATCATGTGGTTCTTTCTTAAACCTAACTCTAGCGGTTTTGATGCCAAAAAAAGTGACGCCATGGGGTGAGACAAAGCGGTGGTGTGTGCCGAGTTGTGATGTGGAAGTGTGTAGGTGATGCTGATATGCTTTGTAACTAACTATAAATGTCAATAAATAATAAATGTGGTGGAAAAGAGTTTAATTATTTATTGTCGAAATAAAGTCCAAATGAAAGTGGAGGTCGGGCAGGAAGGTAACAGGTTAATCCAAAGACAGGTAACAAAAAATAGGAACACAAAAGCCAGGGAGAAAAAAAAATTCTGTTCTAATCTCCTAGTTTGCCGAAATGGGTTTTCTCAGGAGGGTGGCTGGCATCTCCCTTAGAGATAGGGTGAGAAGCTCAGTCATCCATGAGGGACTCGGAGTACTACTCCTTTGCGTTGAAAGGAGCCAGCTGAGGTGGTTCGGCCATCTAGTAAGGATGCCCGAACCAGGGCGCCTCCCTAGGGAGGTGTTCCAGGCACGATCAGCTGGGAGGAGGCCACGGGGAAGACCCAGGACTAGGTGGAGAGATTATATCTCCACACTGGCCTGGGAACGCTTCGGGATCCCCCAGTCAGAGCTGGTTAATGTGGCCCTGGAAAGGGAAGAGTGGGGTCCCCTGCTGGAGCTGTTGCCCCGGCGACTAGCATCTACTTGCATCGTATGTTTTCAGTTTGTCTATGTATATTGTATCTGTCCCGATCAAATAAACCATAAATAAATAAAACAAGACTCAGAAAGAAGGGGCGGGAACACTGGACACTAGGTGAAAAGATGAACTGGCAAGAAACAAAGGAACTAGGCTGGTAGTGGTCAGGGATAGTGAGAGCAGGTGAGCAGGAGGTGACTGCAGGACTAACGAGGGACAGGTGAAACCAATCAGGGCGGGGCAGACAATCAAAACTGGCGGGAAAATGCACAAAGGCAGGAAGTGAAGTGATCTGAAAGGAGAGGAGAGGTGAGTAACAAAATAAAACAGGAAGAACTAAACATGAATGAAGCACGGAAACATATGAAGTCGGGCATTTTATGACGTAATATTTCTTTCTGAAATGTAGTGTAGAAGTATAACGTTTTTCCAATATGTCAGCGTACCTGCTTTACTTTTTTTCCATAGAGACAATCTCTACCGGTAAAGTAAAGGTGCCGCATGATGATTATGACAATTATCACAAAGACTGCATACCAATGAGCAGCTGCAGACAGCAGGCAGGCCAGAAGGTAATAACTGGACAAATGGATTTTTTTTCCCCAGCGGACTACTGCCAATAATATCTAAATAAAGACGCTTAATAAATTTCATTATTAGACAAGAACTAGGACACAAGTTGATTAGCACACCCGTGGCTTTGTGAATTAATTTGGTGAGTTAATAAAACGAATTAATGAAAAGAAAGAAAGAAATGCAAGGAGTTGTTCAGAGACAGACTGATTGAATAGATGTTGAAATTTAAAATATCAGCAACGATCTGTGAGGCAATTTTCAGTCGCTATCACAGACTCAAGGAGTGCTTCTTTAAGAAAGTAATTTATAAACTTATACTACGACCTTCGACAGTCAATTATCTTGTTGCTGTTAAAATCGGTTCCTTTTTTCAGCCGCTCTCAGCTGTCATTTCAGCGTCTGAATCACGTAAACCACCAACCTCTACACAATTCACAACCCGATCCCATGGAAGGTACAGTATATGAATAACACAATGTTTACATTTACATTTGTCATGATACATTTTAGGCTTTTGCATGTCATTTATCGTCACGTTGTCACCGTGAAATGGTCGTGGTTATGTTCAGGCAACAAAACCACTTAGGTAGGTTTAGGAAAAACGTCACGGTTGGGCTCTAAATAACGCCTAAACTGAGTAAAATACATATGTAAACAACATAAAATAAGTACAGAAACATCACTAACTTTCACCCACTAACTTCACAATAACTCAACAACACTTTGGGACACAAACACCTGGTTCTCCCGGTTGAAAGTCCTGTATTTGTTGGACCCATCCAACCCACCATCCCGTCAACCACAAAATGTGCGTAGCATATTTACGTGTATGCGTTTGCATTTCAGTCAATACAGACTACATGGCGTAAACATGACATGGCAAAAACAACAATTATTATTATTATTGCGCATGAAATGACGTACAAATTACTGTGTCATTCATACGCCATTTGGTGCGATTGGGTGTGTGTTTTTGGAGCAATGGGCTTTCGGAATAATGGCCGTTTGTTTAACGATTATGGCTGTCGGACAAATGGGCTTTCGGTCCAATAGGACATTTTTTTAAACTATTGGGGTTTCGGAATAATGGGCCGCCAGAACAATGGAGAGTGCCCTAACCACGTGTTCAAAACTGCAACCGTAAAATCAGAAGAAAATATGTTTTCCTCGATTGAGAATTGAAAATGCAGTTTAGTTGTATGGGAACGTCATTTTCAGGGTTGCGCAAACTGGCTCCTGATTACAACCACCCAGATCTTCAGCTAGGTTTGTCCTTCACTCTCTATCATATTTTCTATACGGATCATGGCGCAACTACCCCCTGTAAAATAATGATGTCACGACGGGGTCTAATTACCAAAGACACCTCACATATCTCTTCAACTTTTCCTCATGCTCACATTAAAGCTAATTCATTTTTAATAGCTCTTTAAGCCCTTCTTTCAATTAGTCTCTACTGATTTAAAATGACTTACTTTAACTATTATTTTTAATATTGAGAGCAGGTTGAGTGTAGGGAGGAATGATGATGAGGAACAACGCAATAAAAAAAATGATATCCCTACGCTGATACCAGGCATTTTAAGCCCTCTTTGCCTACATGTATGTTATGCAAATTTCTTTTGTCTTCCTGTGGATAACACCAATAACGTTAATAAAATATGAAATATATTCTGATACTGTCCGACCCAGACACGTTTCTATGCACGGAAAAATCGGTTTCCAAGTCTTCACCCTCCCCCCACAAAAGTAACAATCAACTTCCAGATCAATTAGCATTCAGTGTCAAATCTCACACAGTGTGTACTAAGCCCGAGCTGGGTATTATTGAGGGGGATAATTGTTGCCTTGCGGTGGTTTGAAGTTGCTCGCTGACTGACTGACTGCCACTGATACATACACATACATGAACAGTAATTACTAACGAGCACATAAAGACACATAAAGAGTGAGTGACACTGATAATTAACGCACATGCAACACATGCACTCCTCTTTCTTGTGCCTTTCAGAGGGGCCTGTGTACACCCCAGTCAGAATAATCCATCTCCATCATGTCGACACAGCGCTCTGTCTCTGAGATTGTCACACTCGCTAATTACTCTTTAAGATAATCAGCCTGTGTGGCTGGAGATGCAGCTCCCCTCCATGGCTCCGTCTTCTCGGGGAATGAGAGGTTTAATCTGTGGCGAGATCAGAGCTACTGGGAGCAGGAGGAGGAGGAGGAGGGATGGGAGGCGGATGGAGGGAGGCGGGTGGAAATGAGAAGGAATTTGGGCATCTTAACAAACTCTTAATTACGTTCTCTATCCTCCGCTGGTGGCAGGCGTAAATGGCGGTCCCCGGGGAGCCTCTGATCCACTTTCTGATCTGCAGAATTCACAGCCGAGCTGCTGATCAAAAAGATGGAGCGGCCTAGATGCTTCAAACACATGGGACCTTTTTCCAGCGTGGGACTCGTAGCTTGTCATTGAGCGGAAGTTTGAATTGTCGAAATTCATGCTCAAAAAAAAGAAAAAAAAAACACCCTTTAAAGACGGAGAAAAAGAAATTTGAAGAGAAACCGGGAGTGTTCAATGCTCCATGAATTGATAATGAGCATTCGTGCAACGTGCTGAAGGCATTTGTCCCATATATGAGGCAGAATTCATTGGAGATGACCTCCACCCACATTCTCGCTGTTCTGATATACCCAGGCGCAGCTTTGATGTTCGCCATCAGCTGAATCCCTGGGGAGGCTCTGCTGTAATAAACCGCAGCAGTGAGCACACTGCGACGCAGCCGCCAGCAGGAAGTCCCATCAGCCCCGTCCCAGTGTCTCTCTGGGAGCTGCATGGGGTCAGGAGGCCACTGAAACCGGATCACGACACATAACTGTGCAGCATGACCACCAGTGGTACACTTTACATCCTCTCTGTGGATGAGAAATTAAATATAAAAGTACAGAAAGAAAATTGTCACTGTGGAAAAATGCTTGCTTTTTGTTTAAGTTTGCGTGCTTTATAGTTGAGACAAATATTGTTGTCTTTAGGCAACCAGCCACGGCCATGAAAGACATTTCTGATTAGCTGGCAGGTGTCCATTAAGATTACATAACGCGCACATTAAACAAAGCCCCCGGAGCACAGTTTTACCACCATTTATAAATTAATGCACCAGGTATATTAAACTGTAAAAGTAACCATAGCAACAACACCTCTGCTTGATGAACTCTCACTGAAATTGACCTACAGTAAACATCCGCTAACACTAACCACAAATACCCTTTGGAAATGGTTTATGATTTGCTGCCAGCCTACCTTGTTTGGAGCGGCCATGGCAGGAGCCTGCTGGTTATAGACTCCGACTCGTTGTTTGTCTTCACCTCGTCTTTTTATTTTCATCTATCAGAAATCTCAGTCTAATTTATTTTTCTGTAGTGGGCATTAAGTTTGTGGTACTGACATCCTGTAACATACTGTAATGTGATTGGTAAAACATCTGTGTGGGCGGTCACTAAGATTAGTTACAGTATATCACTTCAATCTTAACAACCTAACAAGGTTACCCATTACCATTAACATAAACTTGCAAGTGATGTGTCTGAATTTGTATTAATATATGCAATTGCATCGAGAGTGTGACTCCCTTCAATTATTACCATAAACCCACAGTAGTAAAGTCTATATGAAGTGAGTAGTTCTGTCATATTGGTGGAGCTTATTGGATTCATACAGATCTGTACGCAATACTGATGGCTAAAACATGGTGTCTTCCTTTTTTGTGCTTTCAGGGGAAATAATTAGCAGTTAGACGTGTGATTATAATTTTTCCCCTAAAAAGACAATAGAATTTAACATTAAACAGTGGTTTGTCTGTCTGTTAGCAGGATTACTCCAAAAGTTTGTAATGGATTTGAATGACATTTTTTGGAGAGGTGGAGTGTAGCACAATGAACTATCCATTAGATTTTGGTGGCGATCCGGATCATGATCCGGATTCAGGAATTTGACGCATGACCCCGCCTCCTTCTTCGAGCAGAGAGATACGTGTGTGGATGTGTGTGCGGGAGCTGCTGGCTGTCCGCGGTGAGAAAGAAAAAAGCGGTTGATGATGGGATGACAGACAAGGTAGTGTAACGTTATACAGACATAACGAGGCTGCTGAATGAGAGAGGCATCCGCCGATACGTTATATACGTAATAATAAGGCGACCACCTCGCGGTACCGCCAGCTGTGAGCTGGGATCTGTTTTTAAAGTCAGGCACCTTGACGGAGGTCTGCGCTCTCCGAGTGCCATTCTAGTTTAACATTTTTTTTTAGTAAAGATTAGTTTCAGTTTCATTTATTCAAATTTGACAAGGCAGGGTACAGCAGCATAAAAAATGTTTTGAACAGTGAATCTTGAAACAGCGATCAACGTCATAAGCAAAACCGTGAACTGAAGAGCATATATCGCAAAATAAATAGGTCATTTATAGACACAAGGAATAAAGGAAAGTACTAACATGCTATTTAGTACGCTAAAACTGAGCTTTTTTATGTCAGAAACCTTAGTATGAAACCAATAGTACGTGAATTGCATACTATTTATGAAATATTACAGTATGCTAGCACTGGACACTACGACGGTATAAATATCCCACAATGCAATGCGGTAGTGACAACGTTCATAACATACGTCGACAGACAGCTCTGTAAAGTCAATAACGCTTCAAATTAACTGTAAGTATAAGATTACTCTTTGCTAGGCGTAATATATTTTTTATATTAGTTCCGAATTTATGATTCTCACAAATCATCATCATGTAACGAGCGTATATTGACACACCATCCCAGATCCGTTGAAAAAAAGTAACGCAAGAGGGGTACGCTGTGCGTCGGTCTCCGATGCCAATGGGCACCGACCCAGCGGCGCTATTTGACGAGTTGAGAGTGAGAATGTGTTGCATCGGTCTGTTTCACAGGGAGACAATAAGACACAAATACAACATTATCTGTCATTCAGTGTCAGGTCTTTATTGGTGAAACTAAAATGGGATTTGAGTGTTAGTTCATTAATAATACAGCCTTTTACACTGAATTTCTGATTCTTTTGTTAGACGACAACTCAAAAAACAGTTCATCAAAAATGATTTGCTAATTATTATTCACAAAACTTCACCATTGGATTGCGTGATTTGCATGATCTCAGAAGGGATTGATTAGTAGTCGGAGCAGTTTTCCTGGGATCTGGTGGATTTGAGAGTTTTTCTCACTAATATTTACTGACAGTCCCTACACATTATTCAGCAGCGCACAGTTTATGCAGATACCGTACGCTAGTACAGAGCTCGCATATCAGCCTACAACCTTTTGTCAGATCACAAAATTCCATACTCTGTGAAATACGGGGACGTCTCTGAACTATAGCTGCAGAAGAACATGTGAGATTAGGGAGGAGAAAAAAGTGCATTGAGATGCTTCGGTTGTAAATATATACGAGGAGGGAGAGACAGAGAGGGAGAGGGTGTGGGGGGGAGGGGGTGTAGGTTTTTAAGTTGCTGTCACCGGGCTGTCACCGTGTCTGTCAGAACAGATCCATCACGGCTCTGACACGTCAGGCTTCACATTTGCATGGAGTGCAGCAGGAGCCCGTCCTTATTATGCATTCTGTCTCACACTAACCTTCCCCTCTCTCTACCAGATGAACTAACTAGCATCCGAGAGGCATATTTTATACAACGGCATGAGCTGGGGATGATGGAGAGCTGTTATTGGTTTCTGACAGTGTGTGTGTGTGTGTGTGTGTGTGTGTAGCGCTGGGTGCCGCCATCTTCCCAGGTGTACCGGGATCAGCCATCTTGTCAGGTGAGCTGCTGCTAACTAACCATGTATTACTTTGCAGGCTCACGCCACACACACACACACACAGAGCCATAGAGGTGAGGGGGCGATGAGGACACCGCCATATGTGTGTGTGTGTGTGTGTTTGTGTGTGTGTGTGTGTGTGGCACAGTATGGCGGTGCAGATGCAGTCAGTCCCTCAGTGAGGAAGCCTCCGCTGGGACAGACACAGCTGTGGCATGGCATCGGGTTGCTAACGAGCCTTATCACACAGGCGCTAGACGAGGCACACACACACACACACACACCAAAACACACACAAACACACACTCAGACAGTCCCAAAACTGAGGTACAGTATGGGGTGATATAGCGGTGTGTTACACTCTTCATCATACACAGTCTGATAAACACACATGTGTACATGTACAAACACACAAAGGCACATGAATTCCCTGAAAAACACACACACACACACACACACACACACACTCATATTATCTCCTACACTCACACACAAACAAGCTCATGCAGCCACATACAGCGGGTAAAATAAGTATTGAACACGTCACCATTTTTCTCAGTAAATATATTTCCAAAGGTGCTATTGACATGAAATTTTCACCAGATGTTGGTAACAACCCAAGTAATCATTACATACAAAGAAACCAAAACAAATAAGTTCAGAAATTAAGTTATGTGTAATAATGTGAAATGACACAGGGAAAAAGTATTGAACACATGAAGAAAGGGAGGTGCAAAAAGGCATGGAAAGCCAAGACAACAGTTGAAATCTATCAGTAATTAGAAAGCAATCCGGCCCTTGTCAGTGCAAATTAATATCAGCTGGTTCAGTCACAACTGATGGCCTATAAAAAGGTGTCTCATTACCAAGGTGTCACACAAGAAACATCTCACGATGGGTAAAAGCAAAGAGCTCTCTCAAGACCGTCACAACCTTATTGTTTCAAAACATACTGATGACATTGGTTACAGACGCATTTCTAAAATTCTGAATGTTCCAGTAAGCACTGTTGGGGCCATAATCCGGAAGTGGAAAGAACATCATTTCACCATAAACTGGCCACGACCAGGTGCTCCTCGCAAGATTTCTGACAGAGGAGTGAAAAGAATTATCAGAAGAGTTGTCCAACAGCCAAGGACCACTTGTGGAGAGCTTCAGAAAGACCTGGAATTAGCAGGTACAATTGTTTCAAAGAAATCAATAAGTAATGCACTCAACCGCCATGGCCTGTATGCACGCTCACCACGCAAGACTCCATTGCTGAAGAAAAAGC
>CAKALU010048212.1:0-21425 GCA_916700995.1 Hozukius guyotensis
ACATAAACATTCAAGAACATTGCGACAAAGTGCAAAAGAACATTAAGACATAATTAAAACAGTTATAAAATCATTAAAGATTAGAAAATAAAAACAAGCTAAAAATAAAAGCTATAGGATAGAAGCTAAAATACAATATATAACACACAAGAGTGAAAGTTTTAGTGCGGTATAAGATCATTATCTGGTTTAATAAAAGGCAGCAGCAGCAAACAGGAAAGTTTTAAGCTTTGTTTTAAAAGAACTCAGAGTTGGAGTTGGTCCTGCAGGTTTCTGGGAGCTTGTCCCAGATATTTGGTTCATAAAAACTGAACTTCTGCATGTTTAGTTGTGACTCTGGGGACACTAAGCAGACCTGATCCAGATGACCTGAGAGGTCTGGATGGTTCAGAACATAGCAGAAGATCAGAAATGTATTTTGGCCCTAGACCATTTAGTACTTTGTAAACCAGCAGGAGTATTTTGAAATCAACAGGGAGCCAGTGTAGAGACCTCAGAACTTTTACGCACAGATTGCGCACAAGAGCATCCAATAAAATTGAAGCGTCTATTTGGTACCTTTAAGTTTGGATGCTGAGTTTACTTTACCTGCTGTTTTCTGGTGTTGCAGTAACGTGCATGTGGTTAGGATCATCAGTGTTTTGGTCCTGGAGGTGGGAACTTGGGTGTTCTCTAATGTTTCTGATAAGGATCTCTGATGTTCTGATATTTTTTTCTTTTGATAGTCAAATATTTTCCTGACAGTCGTGATTTTTACATGACTATCAGGAAAATATTTGACTATCAGGAGAATATTTGACTACCAAAAAAATCTGAAAAAAAGTTTGGCGGTTACCACAATTAAACCCCTCAAAGAATGTGTTAAAAGCTTCATGTGATAGCCGAGGGAATTAACGACTTTCACGCCCCTGGTCACAATCACTCACTCACACGTCACAAAACGGACTCCACACCCTAATAAGCGTAGCTCTATATAGGCTATTTGTGTTTTTGTTTTTTGCAAAATCAAATTCAATATTCTCAAGTGATATAATTATTTTCTCATACGCAATTTACCTCCAAAAACTGCAGAAAAAGACCTCATTAGAGAAAAAAATGTGTGTTGAAAGGAAGCGACATGATTTAAACTTTATTTAAGTTTTATAATATTATTCTACTTTATTATTATTTTATTAATCTAGTTTTTTTTCCACACTGTTTTACTACTATTGCTGTTATTGTAGCTTTTAATTCTATTTTATTACATTTAGTTTTATCATTTTATTGTCTCTTATTGTCTGTTAAACTGCTGAATTGTTTTGTCTTTTCTGTTGTTTTAACGGTCCACACTTATTCCATCTTATTTTCATTTTATCATCATTTGTGAAGCACTTTGAGCTGCATGAGGTGCTGTAGCTACAAATAATGTTTGATTGATTGATGGTTGCATTTTGGGGCCACATTTTTTCATCTATTTGTGTTGAACAGACTGATTATTTTATAACACCTCGCCATTATGAACTTCACTGCTAGGCCTATATATTTCTATAGTTTCTGTTAAAGGTCCCATATTATAAAAAAGTGAGATTTTCATGTTTTTTTTTATTATAAAGCAGGCTTAACTATTATATAAATACTGTGAAAGTATCGAAACACTCAATCCACAGGGAAATACACACAGCACCGTATTCAGAAACTCTGCATTTGAAACAAGCTGTCAGGATTTCTGCCCATTCGTGATGTCACGAATATACAATATTTAGACTCTTGACACAATTTTAAACGTAAACATTCTAAATGTGTCCCAGTTTATTCCTGGTTGCAGTGGATGTGAATGACATCAGCTGACAGGACGTACACATGGACCCAAACTGTTGCCTAGCAACGCAATTATGTCGCAATTCCGTCAAAATGCGCTAAAACGAACTTATTTGTTGATTTCATTTATTATTACTCTCGTATTTTTGTACTTTTATTGTTTTTTTTTGTTATGTGTGTTTTGTTTTTGTTTTTTTTGTTTTTTTGTTTGCTTTGTTGTTTTGTTTTTTTAACTCTACTCTTTCTTTTTGTCATTATTATTATTGTTATTTCTTTTCCTGGTTTTGTTTTGGTTTTGAATGTTGAGGTTGTTTTCTCTAGTGTACTTGATGGGTTTGTCTGTAAGCTCATCTACTTAAAAGTTGGTTTATAGACTGTTGTAATTACAAACAGTGGATTGCATATATGAAAACAGAAAAAAAATCTGTATTTTTACAAGAAATATTTTTAGAATTCCATGAAATCCTTTTCTTCTAACATAAATTAATTGTTAAAATAGAGTCATAACCCTCTAAAAACAGAATAATTATCTTTAAAAATGATCAAGAAAAGCTTAAATACAGACAATTACGAATGTGATTACAAAAAATACTGTAAATCTAAGACCATTTACATATAAATCACAAATGAAACATGTAATTTTTAAAAAAAAATTCTGTCATTTTGAAATACAGACAAAAAATTTAAAATTTCTTGAAAAAAACTGTAAAAAAAATGTTTTGCTGTAAATTAACAGCAATTGTTTACAGTGTATATATTTCTATATGTTTTGTTAAATGCACTCAGCTCTGTCACTGAAGGATCATGGGACAGTGTTTCGTCCGGGTGGCCCCGTTGCAGCCGCCGGCCAATATACAGCACGCCAGGGGGCCACATCGGCCTTGTTGCGAGGCCCTTCCTGCTATTCAAATGTCCGGAGAGAGGAGGGACCAGCCGGCAGCTTATAAGAGCAGGACGCGCGTCTCTCTCTGCTGGATTTACGCGCTTCACCTCCAGCTGCCACACCTGGACAGAAAGAAACAGGCCAGGAGAAGTCAACATCTGCTGAAGCCAGAACAAGAACACGGTTATGAAACAATGGATGACTGACAAATAAGAAATATTGACTTTACTATATTCCCAGGAGCTCAGCTTTGCATCACTCTTTCATTTTTTTTTTTTTTTACTCTAGATATTTTCTTTCTTCGCAAAAAGGAGACAACTTTTTTTTTTTTCAACAAAAACTTCAAAACTCTGCGAAGGATTTTATATTTATTTATTTTTTGATATTTTTTAAAACAACCCTTCATAGATAGATAAGTGTTTCTCCAAAAAGACTTGTGTTGGGGATGTTGAGCTCTGTGAAGATGGAAGCACATGATCTACCAGAGTGGAATACTTTCTACAGCGAGGCCAGCGAGGTAAACACACCTTCACATTCATTACAAAAAAAATAACAGCAATAACAGTAAATTAATCATTTATTTATGTTTATTTCCTCGTGTAGTTTTTCTTGGCAGTGACAGAGAGAGGACACTATTTCATTTGCGCACATTTTCAGGAGGAAAAACGAAACGAAAAGCAGCTGTAATCATATGATAAATTATAAAAGAATATTATAAAGATTTTATATAATCAAATCTTAAGCTCCTCTGGAAATATTGTAGCAGTAGGCTATAGCATAATAATTAAAATAACATGAAGTATAGAGTGAGTATCAAGGCGCACATTTTTTTTTGACAGGGGTGTAAGAATTTATCATCAGCAGAAAAATGCTATAAAAGTACCAAAAATAATTCATATTATTATTACAACTTTATTGTCAGTTTGCACTGAAATTCATTTTGCATCCATAGAGGCAGCTCAGTTATAGAAAAAGTACACATACAATAGACATACTGTTACCATAGACAGACAGACAAGTAAGACCCATCAGACAAAAAAAAACAAAGAAACACATCATAATTATTCATACATTACAAAATTACAATCTGTCCTTTTCTTTAGCAGCACATTATTATTATTCTGTAAAGATCATTATACAAATATTATTGAAAAAGAAAAGAAAAATGTATTTTCACAAGCCATTAAACTATTACTTCAATTTTAATTGAATTATTAATACTTAATTTAAATATTATATTAAATATTCAGGGTCTAAATAGCTACACTAAATGACATTTTTTTTTATAAAGTTATTTGCTCATCAATAGAAGTTCTTCTTTTGTGTCTCAACAGCCGCTCAAGTGTTTCAACTATTCAGGTGTAAATGTAACTTTTATTTTCTCACTAATTCAATTAGAGTTAATTCCATCAGCAGCTTCAGTTTCTCACCTCGACTCGAGCTGATGAAATTACTGAGAAGAAAAGACTGATAATATTCATCCAGCAGGCCGAGAGTCCTTATGTCAAAGGCTTTGAGATTTCACCTAAAAAAATACACTTTTTACCAAATATTCATCTTTGACAAAACACAATAAAATAAGAAGAGATAATTCCAGTTGAGCTTAAATAGTGAACATTTGGTTAACTAGAGGAGGAGGCCGTCTGAACCGAGAAGCACCATGACGCGCTTTTTACGCATTTTCAGGTTAACATCTCTGTGTGAAATCCATGTCGTCTCTCTGCGCACTGAGAGCTTCATTGTGCATTGATAAGGAGTCAAACCGCTTTACTTTCACATTTAAACACTCACTTTTAGTGCACTCTTTTAAATTAATATTAGAGAACAGTTTATGTTATTTGTTAGGTCAAAATTAAAGGTCAAGATTAGTTCATTATATTTTATTATTTAATTCAAGATTCAAGAGTTTTATTTGCCATTTGCACCTATAATAAGTACATTGGAATTCTGAGTCAGCTTTAAGAAAGAAAAAAAAAGGTAGAAAAAGGCACAAGGTAATTACAGTACAAAATAAGTAGCACATTCAACTCAACACAATAAATAAATAAATTATTAAAATATAAAACGCCCTCAGTGTAGTCAATAAATAAACTAAACTACCCTCTGCATAGGAACGATACCCCCAGAATACGAATATACAGTATATATGCTCCATGACCATGTTAAAGGGACTTGTAGCTCTCATAAAAAATATTTAAAAAAAGAAATAATTAATATATTTCAGACAATTACACAGTGGAAGGCAGCATATTGCACAGCATTACAGTCCATTCAGTTCAGGTTTGTCAATAATGGTATGGAGGTGAGGTGTGGGGTATTTGTGTCCCTCTTTAACGTCCTTTGCCACCAGTCTTATTGTAGCTGAAGAAGCTGTTGTGAAAGCAGAGGTGCTCTGTGAGTGGAGATGCTCTCTGGCCTGTGGTGCTTCAGGTTGTGTCCTGTTGTGTTTTCTTGTGAATAATGTTGTTTTGTTCCTCTTCTCCTCCAGATGTATTCCTCGCCCAGCACCATGAACTCTGGTCTGTGCTCCATGGGCTCCATGGGCACCATCAACAGCTACATCAACTTGAACCCGGCCACCGCCTCCCCTGCAGGCATGAACATGGCGTACCCGAGCTCCAGCCTCAGCAACTCCCCGCTGGCCTCCATGGGCGCCGGGCCCGGCCACATGTCCCTTTCCCCGGTGACCTCGTCCCTAGCTTCGGGCCCTCTAAGCCAGATGGGCTCTTCTGCTCCAGGCTCCCTGGGCTCCTTGTCCCACTACCAGAACATGGGCCAGTCCATGAGCCAGCTGGGCTACTCCTCCCCTGCCACCCTGAGCCGGGCCGGGCCCAAGGAGATTCCCCCGAAGCCCTACCGACGCTCCCTGACCCACGCCAAGCCGCCGTACTCCTACATCTCCCTCATCACCATGGCGATCCAGCAGAGCGGCAGCAAGATGCTCACCCTGAACGAGATCTACCAGTGGATCATGGAGCTGTTCCCCTACTACCGTGAGAACCAGCAGCGCTGGCAGAACTCCATCCGCCACTCGCTCTCCTTCAACGACTGCTTCGTGAAGGTGGCTCGCTCGCCGGACAAGCCGGGCAAAGGCTCCTACTGGACTCTGCACCCGCAGTCTGGCAACATGTTCGAGAACGGCTGCTACCTGAGGCGCCAGAAACGTTTCAAGATCGAGGAGAAGTTGGCGAAGAAAGCGGGCAAGAACCAGGAGGGCGGCTCAGGGAAAGGAGGCCACGGTGGAGATCACCTGGTGGAGGATCACAGTCCCACAGGAGGATCAGAGGGAGCTGACTCCGCTCACTCAGATAACTCCCACCCAGGCTCCTCAGACGACCAGCCGCATCCCAGAAACTCCCTGGTTCCACTGGACTGCCCTCCGCTGACCTCCTCACACCTCCACAGCCCACCGGTCTCCCTGCCTCCCTCCTCCTCCAGCTCGTCCTCCTTGTCCCTCTCAGCCACCAGCGCCTCCAACTCGCTCCTCCACTCCCAGTCTTTAGTGGGTAGCGCCCACCTCCTGCCCAGCGCCATGCATCAGCACATGGACCTACAGAGTGATGCCCTCAAGTCCCTGGACCCCCACTACAACTTCAACCACCCCTTCTCCATCACCAACCTCATGTCCAACGAGCAGAAGATGGACCTCAAGTCCTACCAGGACCAGGTGATGGCCTACAACAGCTACGCCAGCGGCTCTCCTGTGGGAGCCAAGCAGATCTACGACAGCCAAGGGCCGGCCGCCATGGACACAGGCGCTTACTACCAAACTCTGTACAGCCGCTCGGTGCTCAACGCCTCCTAATATGGACACTCACCCCCACACACACACACACACACCTGTCTCTAAAGGTGAGCCAAGATTGAGACTTCTCTTTCTTTCTGCCCTTTCCAAAATGGACACCCCAGCTCTCTTTATCTTCCTCTTTCCGTCCCTCTCCCTCTCTGGCTGACGTCCAGTGGCCTCGGTAGAGACTCACATCTAAAATGGCTGCTGTGTTTGAGAGAGACCAAAGAACAGTTTGCTTTTTTTTGTCTTTCACCAACTCTGACGAACACGGAGACCGGTTGGTTACATGGAGGACAGAAAAGTCTTAACTGATGATGAAGACATTTGACTGGTCCGCGTGTAAAGTCAATACAGAAGTCGGAGCCTGTCTTTGCCTGTCGCACGATGCACCGCACGTGGTGAAATTGGCTTTGTACAAAATGTAAATAGAGGTAATGTGGGGGGAAAAAGGATATTTGCATTTATTTATGAAGGGAATAAAATTTAATATATCTTGTATAGCGCTCTGTTGACCAGTTACAACCCAAATGTGAGGTATTTTTTAATCCAAAGACTGCTTCAGGCAGGTGTTACTGCAGTGGGAGACCGTTTTATTTTTTTTGTGTTACAGCATTTCAAACTACGTCCATCATTTCTGTCAGATCAGACATTCGTCAATGTAAATGTACTGTAGCTGATGAAGTCTGTACTTTCAAAAAATGTTATTTTGGTTGATATGAAGTAAAAAAAAAAAAAGGCATTTTGTCCTCGCTGGAGCTCAGAGGAAACAGAAGCTAAAACAAATCCTCTGCAGCCGGAAGGATCGAGGCAAAGTAACTGTGGTAAAAACAAAAAAAAACATGTTCATGTTTCTGTTTTTGTTACCCATACGAGAGCGTTAAAACCAGATGCTTCTCCACAGACTGTAACATTTTGAATAGCAGATAGCTGGTGAGCTGCATGGGGGAGTTCAGTCAGTTACTAAAACAGAGGAGGGGAGGAGAGATGCACTATGGGAGAATTTACATACAGTACTTTGCACTATGGAGCTCCCAGTGGCCAGGTGGGCTGATAGTGTGTTTGTGTGTGTTACAACAATACTTAAGAGCTCCCCCTTAC
This sequence comes from Hozukius guyotensis, assembly GCA_916700995.1. NCBI lineage: Eukaryota > Metazoa > Chordata > Actinopteri > Perciformes > Sebastidae > Hozukius > Hozukius guyotensis. The sequence goes on from CAKALU010048212.1 coordinate 7,569, forward strand.
AATGTCAATGCATCAGCTCAATGGGATCAGTGTAACAACGTCAGAAGGGGCGTCAAATAACCCTCGCTGTCCAAAAAAGTGCCTTTTCTTCAAATGACTACTGATCTGATAAGAGATCAATGTATCGACGATCTATTGAAGGATTATTCAGATTAACAAGCAGAGGACGCTTCAGGTCACACGATGTCCTCTGTGGAGCAAATTTTAAGTTTGTCTTTTATTTAAGCTATGTTGCTTTTCAAACTTTGAAAGTGTGCTGATATAATATATTGTTTTTTCGTTGTTGTTGTTGTTTCTGTTGGTTTTAAATGTGATTGAAATGATTCATGTTTCATTTTTCTTATTAAAAAGGCAAAAAATGTGGGGCGAAATGACGCGTTTGGTTTTTTCTTTTCCGTTAGTGATACGTGTTTGTTTTCAGCGAGGACACAAAGAAAATCAGAGAGCTGCTTCACCGTACATCCAGTAGTTGAAGTACTTTATTGAAACACATCACAAAATCATCAAATCAAAAAGAGACCACCTCTTTCAGGATTTTAGGCTTTAAGAATATTAAAATCAAAATAATGTCATCCAACTGGACCAAATTTCACTGAATGCAGGTTTCGTCATTTTCTAGACATATTTTGCAACAAATTATTCTTCATTTCTGCACAACATTTTTAGAAGTAAAAAAAAAACCCAAAATGGTTTCTAGGTCTCGTAGCGTTGCTGACAGGACCTTTATGACTGGTCCGGGTCAATCAATCAATCCCAACTCTTTTTTTTTTCACCTGTCTGGCGCGGCGCTGCTGCAGGAATAGCAGCGTCTTGTTGAAACAGCTCCTGACCAAATGACTGTGGTGTGTGACATGTAGGACTGCTAGACTAAACACGGCTGGATCACACTGAGAGCCTCAAAGCAGACCTCCGCACAGGCCATCGGCCACGGCGGCACACACACAGCGAGACCCGGACCACTCCGACAAACGACTGACTGACCTGCCTCTGACCCTGCACTAGAAAAACTACCAGCATCAACAAAACAAAAACAGGGAGAAAGTAGAAGCAGAATCTTTTGCTTTTGATAGCCAATTGAATAAAGGCTTTTTATTTATTTTTTGCCAGAAGAGTGCCTTGGACTCCCGCCTTTTTTTAACCTTCGTGTACCCCACCAAAGAGCACCTTCATCACACTGATTTGAACTTCTGAGCACTCTGGACTTTTTCCCTTTTTTGCAGAATCTTTTGCTCTTTAATCTTCACTGATCACATCCTTCTCTGTTTATCCCAAACAAACTGGAAACAAATCACTTCCTGTACACATTAGAGGAGTTTTCTAAACAGCAGCTAAAGTAGGTAAACCTGCTGAATCACTATTGTATAATATCAAGAAAATAAGAGTATTGATGCATATGAAAGTGTAGCAAAATGACTTTAAAGGTGATCAAAATGCTGTGCAGCTCATGTACGTAACTTCTAAAGTGACATGCTGATGGCTCCTTCTCTTTTCATCTGCAGGAAAATAAAAAGTTGATTTATTGATCTTGGTTCCCTCCCTGGCCTCCTGCTCCCCAGCCCTGTCGCCAGGCCTCCCGTCTACCCGTCTAACCGTCTACCTGTCTGTCTGCATGTCTGTCTCTCTGCTGGGTTGAGCAAGCCAGCGCTGTGTTGTCAGAGTTGTCACGTATTGGTCGCTGCCTTTTCTTCTCTGTCACGTCAAGCCCAGCAACCGTGAGCCCCAAGGCTTAAAAAGTATAGACTGCTGCAACACACACACGCACACACACACACACACGCACACACACACACGTACTAAACATGTTAGTTTCACCGTTTTACTTCAGTTTCGATCAGTGAGTCATGATGCTAAAGAACACATAACGGTACCTGTTGCTGCAGAAACTCAAGCATTTTTCGGATACTTTCACCCTTTTTTTTACGATACAACATCAATATGTGGTTCTGTAAATGAACACAACACACACACAAACACACACACACACACACACACACACACACACACACCTTAGAGAAATGGTCACTGGTCTATAGTCTGAGTGGGAATCTAAGGGAGTTCGTCACCTTGCATGCACAATAGTCCCTTCAGAGCAGTTGGCTTGATAAGATATGGCGAGCACCCGCCTGATATGGTCTCCACAGCTACACACACACACACACACACACACACACACACACACACAGCAGGCTGCTCCAGGTATGACTAACCTGGCTGACTCTAAAATGTCACTCTGATACGTCCCCTCGCAGTAATCAGGTGACCGCGCTGATAGTGGTCTCATTCAGTCCAGGCTTCTCATGAAGGGAAACAGATTAGAGTCTATCCACAGATAACGTGCTGTGGCTGGAGGTTCTGAAGGAGCAACAATGCAGCAGTTAAGAGTGGAACAATTTCAGTAACAAAGGGGGGAAAAAAAAACTTTAGTGTGACCCTTACATTTGTAACCTTACGGTTGTAATCTGTGACCCTCAGCTGACCCAGTTTCCAAACGCGAGACTCTTAGAAAATAGATAGCAGCTGCTGATAACAGTCTGGATGTCACAAATGGCCATAGCAGCCTCAGCTGAAGATTTTGTTTAAAGTTTCTGGGATTTGTGTCTTATCCACACATTGTTGGGACTGTTTTGTGCAGGAATCACTTGTGTTTTTTTATCAATGTAAAGTCATAAATCCTAAAATCAACATGTTGTAGCAGATGTAACTTAGTCTTTGCCAGTGTGGGAAGAAAAATGCAGACACTTTTGGGAAAACAGCATAAGGATGCTGCTTTCAGTATCACTTTACCACACACAGGAAGTTGTTCTGAAGCAGGGGTAGGCCAACCTGAGGCAGTGTGAGAGTGACATTGGATAAGTTACCGCGTGCCTTAACCAATAGCACACTAGCAGTAAGTGTGCCAGAGAGTTTTTTGGAAATGTTGAAGTGCCCTTTCATCCACGGCCTCCTGCAATTTACGGTAGTTTGATTTTTCCCAACATTTTCCCCATTCCGCAAAGACCCGCCCTACTCTGCTTCTGATTGGCTGGTACTTGTTGCCGTCCTTGCAGAATTTGTTAAAGGTCCCATATTATAAAAAGTGAGATTTTCATGTCTTTTATATTATAAAGCAGGTTTAAGTGCTATATAAATACTGTAAAAGCATCAAAACGCTCAATCCACAGATAAATACACACAGCTCGTATTCAGAAACTGTGCGTTTGAAACAAGCCGTTATAGGATTTCTGTACATTTGTGATGTCACAAATCTACAATATTTAGACAATTTCACGGTTTTAAACGTAAACATTCTAAATGTGTCCCAGGTTATTTCCTGTTGCAGTGTATGTGAATGACATCAGCTGACAGGAAGTAAACATGGACCCAAGCTGTTTCCTAGCAACGCAATTCCGTTGCCATTCCGTTGAAATGCGCTAAAACGGAGCATTTCTGATATACAGGTATATTCAGACAGACAGTATGAGAAAAATAATGTGTTGTTTGCACATTAAAGCATATAAACTTATTCTAGTAGAACCCAAAATACAAGTATGAACCTGAGCATGAGCATGATATGTCCCCTTACTGCTGATGAACAACATCGGTGGAAGGTTGGCAGGGTTAATGATTTCAGCCTTCTTGTACAGTGTTCTCATATATAATTGCAATGTCCTGATTATGGGAGAAAAAATGCTTTTTAAAATGCTGCTATGCACATCACCTCTATGGAAGAAAAATTACAGATCTGTTAGAGGTTTTAATTTTGATGTGGTGTCATAATTAAACTTAATGTTAACCTTAATGTTGATATGGCACATATCAAAAAGGTTGCCGACGCCTGGTCTTATATAACCCTAAAGGTGTGAAATGCTTGTGTTCAGTTCAGAGGAACACATAATAGAGAAATGTTGCTTAAGTTATGGGACAAAGGTATAATTTGGCTTTGATAATTTATAAATGTACACTCACTAGAGAACATCAGCAAGTGGCTCATATTAAAGGAGAAAATCCTTTTACACCAACAACCTGCTTGAAATCAGTCCAGATATTTTATTTTATTGCTCTCGAACTTGGTCATGACACTTTTTTTGGGCCTGTGTGGCCAAAACTAAAATAGTTTTCTGAGCTGACAACGTTTCAGTTAAGGTTTCGTTAGGTTTGGGCACAAAAATGACTTGATTAGTGTTAGGGAAAGTAAATGTTGATGAGCATTTGCATTGGATGTAAATTGTGAGGTGTCGTCCAAAATGGATGTAATTCCTACTGGGCTGCAGTACTGCCACTGGTTCAGTAATCTGTATTCAATTACTCATGTAGTCCTCCCGATTTAAGTTGATTCAGCTTTTATAAAGAACACACAAAGTTTTTCCTAATTTTGTAATGAGTTCAAACAAAGCCCTCATTTTTATGAGGTGATGTTTTTTTCCAGCCAGCTCACTGGATGACAGATGGAGGTGTGACACTTTAAACAGTTTTTGTGGGAAAGCCTTCCCATAGATAAGATCTTATCAAAGACAGTTTGTGTCACGTTTTGCATAATTAGTAGCTGCATGTGGAGGTCTGAAAGACGCTTTAAAGAGAGTCAACGTGGAGATCAGAGCTGTATGAGGGCGACGCTGTTGTCATCTTCACTATAATGGATATTTGTCTCCTGAGGTGCAACAGTCTCTCAGTCGGCGCTGTTGAACACTTGATGACAGCTGCCCTCAGGCTCTACTGCCGGTGACAGCGAAGCCAGCGTGGAGCCTGCGAGCATGAACACCTGCACAAAGAGCGTCTGTGCTCAAATGAGAGAGTTTCATGCAAAAAATAAGATGTATTTTCTGCTGCTGCTGCTCTAGTTTATGTCCAACCTTCATTTCATCATATTACAGACACTCTGTGATACTCTGAAATGCTGCACGCTCCATGGGCCAAAAAAAAAATCAAACTGTGTTTTAGCAAACAAATATTACAGACTTTTATTAAATTATTGATTTAGACTGAAAAATAACAAGATAGTCCTAATTGATATAGTGACATTCACATGTTTCACTGTGCAGCAGAGTATAGGGAGGATTCCTCCATTTAGCAGGTGTTTGATTGAGAAACTGATACAAGCATGAAAGAAAGAAAGAAAGAAAGAAAAAGAGAGGAGAGAAAAAGGGTGGTGCATGTTTTCAAGATGTTCCATGCAAATGAGGCCGTGCATCCTGGATCCTGTTAGGTGGAAGCACTGTTTACACTTGTTATTGCCTGAGGAGAGGGAGGGAATGAAGGAAGAGAGAGAGAGGAAGAGCCAGAGAGGGAGAGAAGAGAGCACTTACAGTTCAGCCCTCAGGCTGTACTCTCCCTTTTTTTGACAGGCAGGTCAGTTAGTTAGGCAGTAAGTCAGTCGAGATCTGAGCAACAAATTTGCATTTTGAACAAAAAAAAAGTCTGTTATTCATATGCGACTTCTCTAAGGACACTGGAGCACCTGTAACACATCATAGTTAGCTCAAAAGGTCTTAAGAAGTGACATAAACTAATTGTAAAAAATGTGTTAAAGAATGTTTTTTATAGAAAATGCTGCCGAAAGAGAGTCAGTATGATGAAATGGAGAAGTAGCTAATAAACGGGGTGGTTGTGAAACAGTTTGGTGGTTAACTGGACAGACAGAAGTTCATTAAGACAGAAAGACATTTAGACTAAAGTTGCAGCTAGTAAAGAAGACAAAGAAGAGACAGACAGTTCATAAGGTAGTCAGAGAGCCTGATCTCACAACACATTTATACTTATACGCCCAAAACGGTGTGGAAAGTTTTCAAATATGCACGATTTAAATGTGAAGACAAATAGTTTCAGTCATTTTTCAAACATAAATTTGCAGTTTTCATTAACATGATGCATAAAAAGTCATCAGCTTGGGCTCTGAGAATGATTTTGATGGGCTCTTTTTCACATTTATTTTTCATTTTGTAGGAAAAACAACTAATCGAGAAAATAATCGTATGAAAATAATTATATGTTGCACCTCTAAACATCCCACTTGTAATCATAATGATGATTATTTGTATCTCGCCTATAACGGGTAAAATGCAGCATTTTAGCACTTCCGGTTCCCCCTTTTTTGAATGGGTTTCTAGTTAGATGTCTGAAATAAGGTCTGTGGTTAACACAAGATATCATCAATTTTGAAGCGTTTATGTGTCTTAAAAAAGGCGGTTGCTAACAAGTGGTGACTAAACGTCATCACGCCGACTCGTCCTCCTTTACAGCCTCGTTGTGTATACTCGCGCTCATGCGATCGTGGTGTAGTTCGGTTGTAGCCTAACGTTAGCTTTTTACTTCTGCTAATTACATTCACACTTCGAAAAATCAGAAAAGTGGTGTTCATTTGTGAAGATTATTTCATTGAACAAAACGTGTAAGTATCATAAACGTGTGTTTGCCACAGAGATTATTTTCTGCAATAATCCAAAATTGGCTTTTTGTCGAGGGAACCAGGGCGATGCTAACTTTGTGGTTGGCCTAGAAAAATACAACATCCCTGCAGCACTCTATTATACATTACTGTATATAAAAAACAATTATAAAAACAGTAAAATAAAAACAAAATAAAATGTAAAATGCGGTAATTCAGTGAGTGAGACACTCAGAGAGAGTCTGTAGAGCAGCTAATAAAGACGGAGGCAGACGGACAGTCACATGGACATCAAGCTGGAGATAAATCTAAAAGACAGAGAGACATTCAGACAAGTAGAGCAGCAGCTAGTTAAGAAGACAGAGAGACAGTCAGTTAGTATGTCATTCAGACAGACAGACAGACAGACAGACAGACTGAGCGCCGCTGGCCAGCAGAGGCAGATAAGCTGTTGGACTTTGCTCCGTCGACCGTGGGTGTTGCAAAGAGGCCCGAGATAAAACCGCTGGCCTGAGAGACGAACACAGAGGAGGAGGCTGATTACATTTAACCTGATGGTGTGTGTGTGTGTGTGTGTGTGTGTGGGACGGACAGGGAGTACTGTATCGATCAAAACAGGTCCATCGACTCAGGGACGATCATGGCAGAAAGACAGGCAGACAGACAGGCAGCCTCTGTGCAGTCGAACAGCAGGTCAAAGGTCAGCTTTCTAAAAAGGTTGCTGGTTCTGATCCCTGACTCGCTGGCTCACATGATGCTCTTTCCTTGTTCCATAAAGTCCTGATCCAGCTCAAATAATGAAGTGATGTTTATACTGTATGATCCCTCCATTTGCTAATTTCTTGTTGTATTGTTTCCTGTTTCTTCTTCCTGTTATATTTTGGTTAATTAATGAATGATTCATTTCTTGGCTGCATCCTGTGATCTGTTTGCATTGACCGGGTTCCCCTTCCAAGTGTCATTAAAGTTTCCCCTTATCTTATCTTAATTTCCGTGAGTAACATTGTCTCTGTTATGATTACACACAGAGCACCTGCTGGCTTTGTCAAGTCCACAGTGTAACGTGATCCACTGCGGATTTCAAAATAAAAGTCACATTGTTTGATGGTGGTGTCTGCTTATAACGAGCCTCCGGTGGATCCAACAGTGATAAGAATCAGTCACATCACAGGTTAATATACTGGCTGTGTTTCAGGACGACTCCTGTTTCTCCGCTATAGTTTCAGGATGTTTGGATATGCAGTGGGGGGGGTGTGAAGAACAATATCCTCAGGACTTTGTACTGCTCTCTGCTTCTTCTTGTGTGTCTGCAGAGAGCAGACAGTCAGGTTGGATTTTATGATGTCGGGTGCTGAGCTTGGCGAGCGGCGACGCAGGGGAAACCCCCCGCACCGATTGTTTGTATCACTTAAATAAACCTTGATCCACAAAATCACCTTCACTTCCTAGACCTGTGGGATATCACACTACTGATAAATCCACCCCAATATGCAAACTTACTCTAATCGCTGTGTCATTTCACCTCAGGCGGTTCAAATACTGTTGGAAACCTCTTGGAACTGGCAGCCTGCCCGTAACATCAGTAGGGCCTATACAAGTACACTCAAATTACACTGCTGATGAGCAAGGCACTTTAACCCAAACTGCTCTGTAATCAATGTGAAGCAGGACTATTTGATTGACTTTACCAAGATTAATAAAGGTTTAAATCCGTTTGTTGAGCATCTTAAACAGAGTTACGATAACAAACATTCATATGATTTTAAGATGTTCAGAAATTGCCAAACTACATGGTGGCAAGTGTTGAGTATCAAAGAGCAACGGGTCGTGCAGATGCCGTGGTGTGATCTCTACCTTTGTGTTCGGATAGAACACGAGGCGAATTTAAGAGGCCGCACAGTTACATTCAAAGTCTTTGGAAAGACGCAATTAGATGCAACTCCGCCCTGGGCGTCCGCACAAAGCAAACAAGTCAGACTTATCCCAGGGCTTTATGAATCTGTTTCAAACGTACGAGAGGAGAAAGCAAAGAGACCAGAGGGAAATGAAGGAAGGCTGAGTTTCTATGGAGTTCTGAGTTCCGTCAGAGGATGAGTTAAACACATACACGGACACGATCGTTGCGTCCGTTCGTTGCTAGATAGCTCACCGCTAATGTCTATACAGTTGGTCAGGTGGACACAGGTAAAGGACAGGTTAACATGAGTGGGAGAGGACTGACCTGGATTTCTGCAGAAGTCAGATGTTTGCTTGACATCTGGGCCAAAGAGAACAAACAGAATATGCTAAATAAAGTCCGCAAAAATAGTGACGTTTATGAAGTCATTTGAGATAAAGTGGAGGAGAAGGGATCTGTGTGCACAGTAGATCTGTCAAAGTGAAACAACTTTGAAAGCAATATCTCAAATTCTGCAATTCCCTGCATAGAAGTGGCAGCTCTCGAGACGAAAAAGATAAATTTGCTCCTTCGTACACGCCCCTCTGCAAATTTCTTTTTTTTATTTGGTCCTTTTTAATATGTGCACCGTGAAACTGTACCAAACTAAATAGAAAAATTACCAAAAGTATCAATTTCACTCTGATTGGGACCAACCAAACGGACTCAGAGCTGTCCTCTTGTGATAAGATCACCCAAGACGTATGTTAATGCCAGGTCTGAACGGGGCCATAGGGGCCTTTGTGACAGTTGTCATCAGTTGGGAGTGTTTGATTACCCCCAAAATGTTACATCCAGCCACAGATCTGTGTTTCAGTCCTGAAGCAGAGTGGACGCTCCGTCTCTTCATAGCTGCTTTCAGTTTGAACAAACCCAAGAACTGGACTGTGACAGTGTCAGGACGGTGTGAGGAGACATAAAATGTCCACAAGTGTGATGAGACCTTCAGGAATGTTCACCAACATCTGGAGAGCATGTGTCGGGTCAAACACACTGTGAGAGTGCATGTGTGTGTGTGTGTATGTGTGTGTGAGAGAGAGAGAGAGCTACTGGCTAGACTTTAAGACAACACTACTTGAATTGACATGACAGCCACTACTGTCCGCTGCCTTGTAAATCACAGACATTGAGACATACACACACATGTCTGCACACACACACGTAAAGACACACAGAGCATGTCACAGGCTGTGTTTGTCTCCATCTCAAAGATGGATGAAGACAGGGTGTCCATCCTCTGCCAAATGACAGGATGTGATGGAGCGATGTGTCAGACTGCTCTGTTGAATCTGGCTCCGCTCCGGCCTCCTAACCGGACTTTACAATGGAGGTTTGGGGCTGACCGGGTGAGAACCGAGCCTTTGATTCTCAGCTTGAAACCAATTTGGCCGAGTCGAACTCGTATTTCTCCCCCCGAGTCAGATTTCACTTTATTTGTTCAGTTTTCATGTTTGTTTTTTCATCCCTGTATCAGAGCACATGGAGCTCTAAGTTGTGTAAAAATTGCATTTCTTCCGTACGACGTCCTGCCAGCTTTTCCTGACATTTAGGAGCCTGCCAGTTTGCCCTGGTTTATACAAACGGATTCAGATGAAGAGAAGAAGAAACAAGCATCAGGAGGGCAAGTCTGAGCTTTGGAACAACTTCAACAGCTTTTTGCCATTTTGCTTAATTTAAAGGGCCAGTGTGTAGGATTTCTGGAGATCTATTAGCAGAAACGGAATATAAAATTCATAATTATGTTTTCATTAGTGTATAATCACCTGAAACTAAGAATCGTTGTGTTTCCGTTAGCTTAGAATGAGTACTTCATATCTACATAGAGAGCAGGTCCTCTTCACAGAGTCCGCCATGTTGCTCCGCCATGTAGCCCAGAACGCACAAACCAAACTCTGGCTCTAGAGAGAGCGCTTTGAGTTTTTACGTTACCTGAAGGTCACCGTAGTTCTCTAACACGCTTAGAAAGGGAGGAGTGAGCCGCCAGTACTCTGTTGGTTGCAATCTGCAACGTCACCACTAGATGCCACTTAATCCTACAAACTGCTCCTTTAAATAAGGGTTCAAGTAAAGGGTAGATAAATTGAGACAATTAGAGAGATAGAATCAGTCAGACAGACCATGGCAACCATTCATAGTGATTTGTTTTCATGGCAACATGTGACATCTATAAATTATCATCAATATCAATGAGATAATAGGCCTTTTCACACTATTAGGCCGATGTTGAGCTGATTTGCAGATCAAAAAATGTATCTAAAATATACACAAAAAAGATTTTCCTTTGTTCAAATGTATAATTGATTAACTTTTTTAGTTTTTCCAGGGCAAAATGCAAACAAATTAAATTATATATAATATATTAATTCCATTTTTTTCCATTGAGCACTCTTACTTGTTTGAATTATTTAATATTTAATTTAATAAATAGCCTAATATTTAATGATATTGTAGAGAGTGTTTTTTCTCGAGATGTCTTTTGAAATTATTTGGTGAATTTGACAGTTTTTTCCAACCACAAAAAGGTGTACAGTAAGGTACCATGCATGTGTTTTTAAGGTGGTGGTATTGATCTTTTATTTGTATATTTCTATAAATTTGAAAACATTTTATAAAATTGTAGTTACTGCAAATGTTGCCTTTCTTTATGATGTGGTAAAACATTATTAAAAATGTACAGTAGCTACAGGAGCAGCTTAATGGATTAGGCACAGACCAATAACTTCCTCATGTTGCAAGTAAACAGGAACTGCATTCATTACATTTTTGGGAGCAATGTTCCAAGTTAGTAAATACTAAAATTAAGTAACCTCCAAATCTGACAAATCTCTGCTAAATACAGCAATGTAAAGAACATTCAGAGTCTTTTATGAATAAAAAAAGAATAATACAGTTAAATATATTCAAAGATTTTGTGTCCATAAGAACCTCAGAAGTGGCTTTAGGGCATCATTTAACCCCTAATTATTCTCATAATTGCCACACAGCATTTACAGAGACAGACATTTGTCTACTCAAGTAAATCATATATAAATAAAACTTGGCTCAGACTTGATCTGTGTGCGAGGAAGCAGCAGAATGGCGAAGAGGAGGACAGCCATGACTTGGCAAATATCCTCATGACACTGATTATTTGCTGCAAATATTTGCAGCGAATCTGAGAATTAATCTTTGTTTACAGCACAGACAATCTCTGATTGTTTAATATTCTACCAGCTGAAAACCATATTTGCTCTGAGTGACTTTTTTTTATCTGTGTATCATACAGTGGAGGAGCGATGGAACTGATGGCCCCGAGGCTGCAGCACAGTTTGTCTTCACAGACGGGAACAGATACACATACACACACACACACACACACACACACACACACACACAGGTAAAACACACTTATATATTTTACAGTATACAGGTGCATGACAGGGTACACACACACACACACGAATATGGCAACACACACACATTATGTCCTGTACTTATCTTATCAGTCATCACAGGTGTGCATGTTAAAGGGACCCCACCCTTTACCGGTTTCCTGCTAGGAGTGGATGCTTGCATGCACATGTGTGTGTGTGAGTGTGCACATGTGTGTTTGTGTGTTAATGCATATGTGCATGTATATTGTGTGTATATAATTCTTTTTATAATTTGTTTATCTGCTGTGTGTTTGTCTGTTGTTTATCTGCTGTGTATTAGGCAGCAGATGGACTGATGTTAAGCACTATTTGCAGTCTCAGAACAGCACTGAAAATTATAGGAGACAAGTTTAAAAAAAAAAAAATACATTTCTGACAATAGGCAAAAACAACGATCAGTAAACCCAACCAAAACCAAACCAAAAACCCCAATCAAAAAGTGACCAAATTGATTAAACATGCATTAAATCTACCTTTTTTTATTTGAATAGAGGGGGTTAATTTACCCCAAAATGATGTTAACACCCAGAGAGGTTGAAGTCCCTGTTAGACCACCAATGAAACAAACAGCTCTAGAATAGGAATAACAAAAATACAAATGGACTAATTTGGCTGCTTAAAAAGTACTGTCATCAATTACAGATACAGAGCTGATAGAAATCTATTGTATTTTACTGTTTTTCACAGCTAAAACCTACAGCTAAACAGAAGATGCATCATTTCTGTCATCAGTCATGTCATCAGTTCACAAGTATCAAGCTGTTAAAACAATGTTATCTATGTTGTTTGACCTGTTGAAGAAGGCCCGAAGAGAAAGGGTTACTGTAAATCTATACCAGGAGCTAACTGGTGTAAATCAAATTAAATTAAATCAACTTAAATTAGTTATATGACTCAACAAAGTGGAGTTTCGTTCTCTAACAATCAAATTATTTAGCCCGAGAGAGAGAGCACATTAACTACATATAATAGACAAGTCCCACTTTGGCTTTTGGTCTGGTTACTCAGATAATTAATGTTAATTGGCTGCAGCTGATATAATCCGCTGCCGACAGCGTTGTCATTTCAACTAGTAAAAGTTGATCAGCTGCAGTTAAAAATGAGAAGCCTGCTCCATGAATGTTTTACACATTGCTTTTTGCTAATAACCTGAAAACAGATCTAAAATGGAAGCGGCTACCGTGCATTTTTCTAATTTCTTTGAATCAGTTCCCTCCTGATCGCTGCTTCAGACCTGAATGAACTCAAATCAGGCTGTTTTGTGGCCTTTAACTGAAGGCGCTGAGACAGTCGCACCACCGTGACAACTGCAGCCAGGCACTTAGAGTTCATTAGCTGTGTGTGTGTACAGCTGGACACACACACACCCACACACACACACATGTAAGTGGGGACAATATAACAGCTGGGGCCGTGGCCTTTAGTGCTGTGAAGGCAAAAGGTAGCCGAGAAGTTATAGAGAAGCAGGTTTGAATCCACAGACCAGCTGAGAAGATGTGGGGCATGGAAAGGGAAAGATTGCCGTTGAAAACAACCAACACGTTCTCATCCCCACTCGTCACAAAAAGTGGTGAGTTAAATGTAAAGTGCATCTACACACAGGTGTGCAGGGCCTTTGCACCTGTCTGCAGGAGGACACAGGTGTGCAGGTAATGTGGGGTCAGAGCTCCTCTCAAGGCTGTTTGAGCGTGAGCAGACGACGTTTGATTGGCAGCTGATGCTTTTACCTGTCGGGGCGGGACAGCTCACAGCTGTAGGACTCTTTGGAGTCGATACAGTTGGATGTCAGGAGGAAATTTACTGCAATGCTTTGTCAACATCAAACTGAGAATGAGCCAAAATAAATAGAAACACCTCTGTGGTTGGATCAGGTTGAAGACGGGAACGTCATGGTTTTCTAAATGAAAACTGACTTTTCAAGAAAGATGGGTTTTTTTTACGTGACAAGAGAAATTGTTAACGCTTTCTTTTATAGAAAGTTTGTTTTGTTTAGATTTAGTTCAATTCATAAGCAAAGTAAAGTAAATATTCATTCATTAATCATGTATTATTGGATACATTTATTCTTTACATGTTGAATTATAATAATATTGAAATGATATAATGTTGTATTATATTGCATTTTATTGTATTGTTACCTTTTAATG
>CAKALU010048281.1:0-26768 GCA_916700995.1 Hozukius guyotensis
TGTTTTTCACCTTTCTTTTACATTATCTTACTGATTTGTTTTAATGCACTATTTAGGTTGTATTTTTTACATACATTTTAATAAACATTATTTTTTTGCCTAGATGAATAGACTTAGCAGGTTACAGACATAGGAATAGTCACACTAAATACAATTAAAGGCACTTGTTAGGAAAAAGGCTATAATAGACTTGTTGACACTTTTCCCAAAATGTCTGTCTATAGCTGGCTACAAGGAGAGAATGCAAACCATAACAGCATGTGAGTGAAGGACAGAGCTAATTCACTGATTTTACAATCATGTATGTGCAAGCCTCACATGTGCAGATCAGGTCCCAGAATTAAAAACATACTGCATGAAACTGTTACTGATGATACTTTAGACCAAGGGTGCCCAAACTTTTCCCTTGGAGGGCCAAAACTGGAACTCAATGGAGGGCCACGGGCCAAAATTAAACACCTATTGTATTGTATTATTAAGATGCAAAATGGTACTAGGATCAAGTTCCCTTAATTGAATATGTTTTACATAGTTAGCCCCTTAAAACCCACCCAGTATGTAGAAATATTAAAATACACCATTTCTAGAATAGGCAAAAATAACACATGTATACTGCATTCAAAGAACTGCACGTTTTCCCCAAAACTGCATAGGATTATTATAAAGTGGGCATGTCTGTAAAGGGGAGACTCGTGGGTACCCATAAAACCCATTTTCAGTCACGTATCTTGAGGTCAGAGGTCAAGGGACCCCTTGACAAATGTCCATGCCAGTTTTTCCCCACCAACATTTAGCCCAACTTTAGAGTGTTAGCGTCCTTCCTGACAAGCTAATATGACATGATATGGTACTAATGGAGTCCTTTAGGTTTTCTAGTTTCATATGATGCCACTATCTTCTAACCATAAACCTGAGCCTGGTACGGCCTCCGAAAGACACAGTACAGTTGGTTAGATCTTTTAATAAAAAAAAAGAATTTGCTAACATCTGGCGGGCCAAATCAAACCTGATGGCGGGCCAACTTTGGCCCGCGGGCCCCACTTTGGACAGCCCTACTTTAGACAGTTGATCAGCAGTAAAGTGCTTTTTTTTAAGAATGCATTATAGTTCAGTTAAAAAACGGCCTATGAGCCTAATTTAACAAGTTTATTTTGTATTAACATTAAAGCACTGTTTTTTTTAGCAATAAAAGGTTAATACTGTTGAAATCCTGCTGTAAATTAACAGCAATTGTTTACAGTGTACGCATCTCACTCCGGCCAATCGCAGCCGTTTCATCTGTCTCGTTAGAGCCTAAACTCATAAGACTTGTCTGCTTAGCCCGCTGCAGTCTGCGGGGGTTTTGCGGCTACAATACAGCTCCCGCTGCTTGGACCCATTCGGCACCGTTTAGCGAGGAAAACTCCTCTCGGATGGCTTTTGTCTCGTAGCTATAGGACTAATGGAAGAATGGCTCAGCACGGCGCGCCTTTTGATGCGTTTGATGCGCCTCATTAACAGTTTAAATTTACACCTGCCTCACGCATTCCTGCGGGATCCCTCCTCACGTGTGAATGGGAATGTTTGTTCTTCTGTGATAACGAGCCTTGTGAACATTTCCAGTCTCTGATGTCTATAAAAGAGTCGCACTTAATTGGTTTTTAACTTTTTTTTTTCTTTTTTTTTGGCATATGTGATTGTCCATTTGGACCCATATCATAAAAAAAATACAACAATTATTAGTTTCAGGTGATTATGCACTAATGAAAACATAGTTATAAATATTATATTCCATTTCTGCTAATAGATCTCCTGAAATGTTACACACTGGTCCTTTAATAGTGGTGGAAAATACATTTTATTCAAGTAATGTACTTAAAGGTCCCATATCATGCTCATTTTCAGGTTCATACTTGTATTTTGTGTTTCTACTAGAACATGTTTACATGCCGTAATATTAAAAAAAACCTTTATTTTCCTCACACTGTCTGCCTGAACATACCTGTATTCACCCTCTGTCTGAAACGCTCCGTTTTAGTGCATTTCAACAGAATTGCAACGGAATCACGTTGCGTGGCAACAGTTTGGGTCCATGTTTACTTCCTGTCAGCTGATGTTATTAACATACACTGCAACAGGAAATAAACTGGGACACATTTAGAATGTTTACGTTTAAAACCGTGTAATGGTCTAAATATTGTAAATTTGTGACATCCCAAATGGACCGAAATCCTTACAACTTGTTTCAAACGCACAATTTCTGAATACAGGCTGTGTGTATTTCTCCGTATATTGAGCGTTTTGATAGTTTAACAGTATTTATATAACACTTAAACCTGCTTTATATTATAAAAGACATGAAAATCTCACTTTTTACAATATGGGACCTTTAATAATGCAAATATTCCCGACGGCTTCTGATATTTAACAGCAGGATTTACTGTATATTCTGTCTTTTAGACCTGCAGCATCCTTCTCATAGTGTAAGAAAATAAGAGTTTATATTTTATGGAGGTTAATTATTGATCCCGGTCACAGCTTAAACTACCATAAGAATCCAACCCAAAGGGGGGAAAGCCAAGCTGTGGGAGCCATTATCCCGAGTTAATAAATGCAAACATTTGTTCCTGATGGCTCACTTAACCTCTTAATTTATGTATGACCACCAGAGGCCTATTCAGCAGAGAGCCATCGGTCAAACAGGCCTTCACAGAGAAGGCACCGCATGGCCTCTCTCCCTCTTTCATCTCCGCTGTAACCACCGCGTGTTTCACGCCGCTGCGCAGCCAGAGCGCGCCTCTCCAACGCACCCTAATTGTCCCGCGTATTGACAAACCCGGTTCCGGTGTATTACTGATTTTCCACCGCTTCGTGACGGAGCTCTGCCTAGGGTTTTTTTTTCTATTCTTGGGAGACATCTGTGGGGGGTCAGGGGTGAGGTCACCCCTGGAGCTGCGTCCATCTGCCCAACAAATACCCACGTCTTCTTCAGACGCGCGTCTGCTAAACACCTCTAATAGCCTCTATCACATTTGCATTATTAGCCTCTAATGAGCGAGTGAATGGAGAATAATAAGCCCATTTAAGTTATCAATGAATTACCGCCTATATATAATAAATGATTGCTACATCAGAAGTGAGATGAAAATAATGACACAGTGCAAATCTCTCCCCCATTATCTTGGCCCAAAGCACCATATAGCTTTTATAGCGTGGCTTTCTTTGTGCAATCAAAGGATATCAAGCTGAATCTAGGACACAGACATGAAACAGCAACTTGGAGATGGTTTCCTAATCCTATAATCTTTTTTTAGGAGGACAACTCTGAGATGTGTCCTTAAACTCAGGCAGTGGATTTTTTTTTTTAATATTCAGTGCCTCTCTGAATCAGAGCTACTCTTAAAAATATAAATGCATGTGAAAAATAAACATACTGGACCCACTATCTCTCTCAATACATACATATTGTTATAGCTCTATGAATAACCCATATAGTTGAAATAATTAATGGATTTCTTAGAGCCTCTCATGCAGTGAGTTTTAAGTTTTAATTTAATGATATGAATATATGTCTTAAACTTGCAATAACTTTTAGAGCGCTTTTAAAGGGGACACATCATGCTCATTTCCAGGTTCATACTTGTATTTTGGGTTTCTACTAGAACATGTTTACATACTTTAATGTTAAAAAAATTATGTTTCTCATACTGTCTGTCTGAATATACCTGTATCCACCCTCTGTCTGAAACGCTCTGATTGGCTTGAGAGAAAACTGAAGCAGTGAGAGAAGCACTGAAAAAGTGGGTTTTCATGATATGTCCCCTTTAAAGGGCACTGACCTTTAGAAATACAGAACATCACAAATGGCCCGTATTTGACAAAAACAATATATCATATTTTTATAATCAAAAGTCTCGCTGAGTCGCGTGTGCATGGTGCAACAAAACTACTTAGGCTTAGGAAAAGATTGACTTGGTTAGGTTTGGGCAACAAAACTACATAGTTAGGTTTAGGAAAAGATAGACTTGGTTAGGTTTAGGCAACAAAGCTACTTAGGCTTCGGAAAAGATTGACTTGGTTAGGTTTGGGCAACAAAACTACATAATTAGGTTAAGGAAAAGATTGACTTGGTTAGGTTTAGCAAACACAACTACTTAGGCTTAGGAAAAGTTTGAATTGGTTAGGTTTAGGCAACAAAACTACTTAGTTAGGTTTAGGCAACAAAACTAATTGGTTAGGTTTAGGAAAAGATTGACTTGGTTAGGTTTAGACAACAAAACTACTTGGTTAGGTTTAGGAAATGATCAAGGTTTTGGTTGAAATAACCTCGGAAGTGGCGTTACTTAAGAACGGAACTTACGTGACAAAAAAATCAACGTTGACCTCTGGTTTCATACGGGGTACGAACACCGGTTGCCTGGGCGAAAGTCTGATTTTGTTGGATATGTACACGAATTACAGTGCATTACTTATCGTAGGTTCAGCTACGAACGGTGTACGAGACCAGCCTGTTGAAAAGAACCAAAATGATCTTTTGAAATATCGCCATGAAGAAAAATAGAGTTGTTTGAAATCTCAGCAGCCGACAAAAACGTCATTCAGGCATTGTTTTTGAACCCCAGCTCCAGCTGAAGTATAATGGGTCCTTTGTGCTACTGTGAGGGAAAACAATACACCTGCTGTACTTTTCACGTCATAGATATGGTAGATATCAATCTGGGTCTCTGCAGTGATGTAACTAGCTGGATTAGATCATTTAAGGACAAGTTGTACAACTTCAAATCCTACAGGGCTTCTTATGTAGTCCATTACATCCACTCTCCTCCTAATAATAAAGTCGGCTCAGCTGTGGTGAAATCCAGGTTTTGAAGGACCCGCCTGGCCCCTGTACCCCAGCCAACCCCACCCACCAAACACAAACAAAAGGGCCCTTGCTCTGGCGGAACGAACCGAGTTTGGCCCACTCATTGCGTTTGTTAGCCCCACAGAGACCCTGAATATAGAACAGCTATTCTATCTAATGAGGCAGAACTTCATGGCTGCCTCTATAAAACTTTGTCAGCCTTCTGTTCTCTGGCAACAAAGCCTGAATTTTTTAAAGTTTCACCCATTTTTTTCCCCCAGTGACACACAAACTGTTAAGATGAATCGAACGCGGGCTTTTTCCTCTCGGTGACGCGAGACAAGTGTTGCAAACAAAGATGACTATGTGGAGAAATAGGGCGCTTAGACGGGAGGAGCGATCAAGAATAACGCCTCCGCAGGGAGAGCTTTGATGACACGGGGTTGTAGTTTTATGAAATAGCCTACATTTGGCTTTGTGTCGAGGGTCTGTGAGGAATTGCGGGTGAGGATGTTTTCCTCCGCTTTTTATATTCCAATCTATGAAGATACTTCCTAGACCCAATACTAATTTGACTATTTCTCATTTATTGTGAGCAAAGATAATTGGGTGTTGCCTGCTGTGTGTGTTAGTGTGCCTGCAAGGATGTTGGGTGTTTACATAGCTTGTTTTTTTCTCTTTGATGGCAACGGAGACCCGAAATGTAGCACGCTAACAGCGTTTCATAACTTTATCACTTGAATTTATAGTCCTGCATCCATAACACATAACACATTTCAGCATTTCATAACAACTGTGAAGTCAAAAAGGTACTTTCTGGGTGAAGTGCATGTCTGGGATCAAAGATTTAACATCACATTTAGGGACAGTCCACAAATTATTTTGGTGGTGAGGGGGGCTGAACCTTCCCAGGGTTAGTGATGTTTTCTTTGAACCCTTCTCTTGACTTGAAAACTGCAGCATGACATGAAAATAATAGAACTGTGTTACATTTGCACAACTTGTTTAATACTGTACTCCAATTTTAACATTGAATATCTAAAGGGGGAACCGTTTACAGGTCTTAAGGAGTACTACTGCATGTGAAAAATATTGCATAAAGTCCTTTGTGGCTTCAGTGGGAGCTGCGTAAAACTGATGAATAAAAATAGTAAACCGACACTGCTTCAAGTGACACTGAGTCAGCGTTGCTTCGGGTTGAAGACTACAAGTTTGAAAATGAAATAAAATCTAGGGGTGTGGAGTTAGGAGCCCGCTAGCCTGCTCCTCATCTCTGCTTGAGGCTACATTAGCCGGTACTAGCATAACGCACCCAAATCTCCAACAGAACTATCTGTGGTTGAATTGCATTGTGGGTAATGTAGGCGATAGGTTTTTGAAAGGAAGGCGAATGTGTAGAATAAAAAAGTCAATATCTCTGCTGCATCAATTTTGCCCCGTTTTAACTGTTCATCGGGAGTTTGACAATGTTTTGGAGTGCAATGCTAAATTGGTGGAGAACTTCTAATGTTAACATTAAAGGGCCTGTCCATTATTTTAGTTTTTTTTTAGGTTTTTATCTTATTCTGTAGCTTCCCAGTGGTGTTACTTATCCGAACATTAAAATTTTAGTCAAAGTATTTTTGTCTTTTTCCCAAGCCCTTCTAAAAACTTTTTCCCATGTGACCTGGCGGAAGCTAAGCAGTGTACTGCTGTGTGGACGCCACTAGATTCACAAAAGCAGTAATTTTACATCGCAGAACGCGGAAGTATACATACAACCCCACTTTAGAAAATCTGAACTAACCCTTTCAGTTATTTCCAAATTTAGCACAGCTAACTTTGACTCAGCTAGTGCTAGCGTTGAAATTATTCATAACCTTATTGATTAGCTGACTTTGGAGACCTACATCACTGCTTTTGCTAACTGCTGAGATGGACTCGTTCTTTAAAGGATCGTACACATGCCGCATCTTTTGCACGCTCAAATCCATTGAAAGGTAAAAGCCAAATTGACACAGAGAAATCAAGCAGTAATGTTACTGTGAGGGATTTACAGTGCTGGAAGTTAATTTCTTTGTTTTGACTTTGTTTAGTTTAGGTTGGGTTTTACTGCTAAATTACTGCAACTTCATCATCTCTATGGCAGCATGCAGGTTTTGGTTACTTAGTAACGGCAGTAGCGTAACCTTCGAAGCACCTTGGATGAAATATTAATTTAGAACTAGAAAAAAACCCAAAGAACCTTGCCCCCTTTTCTAAATCCATAATCATTTTTGCACAGTCTCTTGGCAAACTGGTGTGAACGTATTGTCTTCATAAATATTCAAATGGCTCCAAAAACACACCCTACGAGCAATGCAACATTCAAACGTCTATTTGTGGTTGACTAAACTGTGATTAAAAACCCTCATAACTCCGAGCTCTCAATTTGGTGTCAATCCATCAAGTGTCATCTATTTGCATACCACGTTCCCCCCCACATAAAGTGCGATTCAAAGCGCGCCGACAACAAACGGCATGTGAGGCGTGAGGACTATTTGACACACCAGATCAGAGGGAAAACCACATCTGTGCTCTCTCAGACAGATATGCCTACTCATGAGCTGTCATGCAGCGGAAGGTCTCGAGTGGTTCACTTCAGTGGCACGTCTCATCCTGGGCAGAGCGCGACTGATCCGGGAGATCTGAAAGATCATTTTGTCCTTTAGTGGATAGCCTACTTTGGTGCGCAGATTGTCTTTGCAGCTTCGCCTCATTAGCCCTCTCATGGCCTGCATGAACAATCAAGGCTGGGCTGCTGAAATATTGATTAGCTCTATAGTGAGCGGGGAGATATTCCTGTTTTTTTTTTTGGTGTGGGGCGTTCTGGTGCATATAGACGATTTGTTGAATATAGTTATTTGTCTTCCGAGGCTGTTTACTCCCGAGGGAAAACAATGCCTTCCCTTCAAAGTCTTGCTGGCACATGCAGAGAGGACACACTGATCGCATAATGCTGTGGTTATGTGCACGTGCACTGCAGTTTGCCTTCTGTGTGTGTGTGTGTGTGTGTGTGTGGAGCTTGTGCACTGTATGTGTGGTGGTGTGGTGTCCCCTCATATTTTGCGTTGTTTTATATGAGGCACGTTCAAAGAGAATTATATAGTATTGTTTATGGAGGGTGACTCCATAAACAGGGGAGCTTTAATGCTCTGCGAGAGAGGAACCGCACCGCCGAGTTTACTGCCAGCTGGACTTGTGTTACCTGTGCAATCCTCTTTAGTCACATTAATATAGCCCCGCGCCATGCTCTAAATAGCACTGCGGGGACTTGAAACAGCGCGAAAAAAAGTAGAGAAATCGAGAGAGAGAGAGAGAGAGAGAGAAATGGGAAAAAAGGTGAGATGGGAGAGGAGTGGGAGAGGAGATAAGAGAGAGGAATTACAAAGTAAGTGAGAGTGGGAGTTCTGTTGCCTATCAAATAGGCGAGTTTAAGAAGCGTTTCCACCTTGGCTGCTAATGCACTCGGTGATTGTCTTGTGTGACTCATAGAGTCTATAAAGTAGGTTAGTGGGTTATTGCTTAAAGTTAAAGAGCTAATAAGCCTCAAAATGTTTTTTTTTCTCTTCACGATGGGAGTCATTCGGCAGTAAAGACGTCTGTCGCAAAGTTTGTCTGTGATGAGATGTGTCATTAAAAATAAAATGCTATAAGCCCGCACAGCAAAAAAAACATTTGTTTGTTAGATTGCAGATGGAAATCTTTGATCTCTTCATGAGCATTTTATGTCTCTGATCAGTATAAAGAAGGCACTTGAGCAGAGCGGTGCCTTGTATTTTTGACTAATGTAGCAGTTCACAGCCTTTTAAAATCTGACACAAGAGCAGTAAAGCTATTCAGTAGGGAGTGAACGCACCATGAAGCTAAAGTTAGACCACACTTAGTTTGTGCGTGACACCTGAGCAAGCTCCAGTCACTGAATGGGGACTGAGAGACGTGGTTGAAAGCCCCAAAATCTAGTAAGTGGAACTTTAATAAAAAATTCCATGCTCAAACACATCTGCAGTAATAATCACCTATTAAGACAAAGAGTCTACAGCCATGCTAGCAGCTCTGTGAAGCTGTACACAGCCAGTGGGTAACCTCCGGGGTCTGAAGTGCCTTTAACTTGCATTCTTTCTAACAGCCAGCAGGGGGCGACTCCTCTGGTTGCAACAAGAAGTCGGATTGTATAGAAGTCTATGAGAAAATGAGACTACTTCTCACTTGATTTATTACCTCAGCAAACATTGTAAACATGAGTTTATGGTCTCAATCACTAGTTTCAAGTCTGGGAGTTGACCGTATTTTCGTCTTAAAAACTTTAACCCTTTCACAGTGTGTTTTCAGTTCATGAAAGTTAACTATACCCTTTTTGGTTGCCTAAAAAAAGTCTTATTCAGCGTTTGGTTGTACTTATCTCCACCCTTTCGTGTCACTTCTGGTTGAAAAAACCCGAGATGGCTACGACCAAAAACCAAGATTGTGACGGCCAAAATGCCGAAATCGAGGCTTCAAAACGGCAGTCAACAAACCAATGGGTGACATCACATTATGTCAGTATGCACAGTATGTTCGGTTGTACTTAGCTCCACTATCTCGTGTCACTTCTGGTTGCAAAAACCCAAGATGGCGATGTCCAAAAACCAAGATGGCGACGGCCAAAATGCATGCTAACATTTGATAAATAGCACTAAACACAAAGTATGGTTGAAGAAATGTCATCAGTTTTACAGGTATTTACATGCTCCAAACGAATAGAGAGGCAGCATTTCACCTCTACTTCTGGGTGCATACAATCTAAATTTACTGTCATGTTATAAAAAAAAAAAAAGCCAACCACTGAATATGCAAAATTCAACCATGCTTAACCGGTTTAAGAGATTTTAACGTTTTGTTCCATGATATAAAATACGTCACTAAATATTCCACACGTGAATTTTGAAGCCTTTATGTGTCTTAAAAAAGGCGGTTGCTAACAAGTGACTAAATGAGACTACTAAACGTCATCACGCTGACTCGCCTGCCTTTACAGCTTCGTTGTGTATACTCGCGCTCATGTGACCGCGGTGTAGGTCGTTTATAGCCTAACGTTAGCTGTTTACTTCTGGTGATTGCATTCACACTTCAAAAATCATAAAAGTGGTGTTCATTTGTGGAGATTATATTGCTGAACAAACCGTGTAAGTTTCATAAACGTTTGTTTGCTGCAGAGCTTATTTTCTGCAATAATCCAAAACCCAATGGAACAATCCCATTGGCTTTTTGCCGAGGGAATCAGTGCGATGCTAACTTCCTGGTTGGCCTACAAAAATACCTCATCCCTGGAGCACTCTATTACAACACAGGACAGGCCGGGCTAGCTGGTCAGCATGCTCATTTCAGTAGATATCTCTGCGAAACAATACATACACGTCTCTGACATAACGTCAACACTGTCACCTCCTCACATTCTGTTGATAATATTTTTTTATGTTCTTACACATTGCACCTTTAAATCGGTATAGGCTTCATTCTCTGGGGACCATGCATGTCTGTATAAGATTACAAAATGTCATGGCAGTCCATCATAGAGCCATGCTGCTGCTGCTGCTGCTGATCTAGCCCGGAAAAATAAAATTGTATGAACATAACTTTTTGAGTTGACTTTTCAGTGACTGTCTCACATTTGTCAGCTCTAAATAACTATGTGTGATAGAGCTGATTTGTCTCTGGAGCAGCTGTTGGGAGGTGTAACTTTGCAAACATTGATCTAATGCTCACAATTTAGCCGAATTTTCATCTTCGTGCAGTGCGTTACGCCTCTGTTACTGCTGCGTCCATACACAAGATTACTAATTTCTCATCACAAGGTTGTTAAGTGAGCCATTTGGCCAGTAAAAGTCTTCCCTATAGATCTTCACACAATGCCCCATTGATTGATGAATTATCACAGGCACTTATGTTTTCGACTACATCAACCTCACACATCAAGTGCAGCTCATCTGCATGCTTGGTGCCTATTTTTTTTTTTAATGCACGTGTACCATGCAAGGGGAGAGAAGAGGAAAAAGAAGAAGAAGAAGGGGACACATAACTTCACATGAGTGATATGCAGACGTCTGCCATTCCCTCCCTCCATGCTTCTCTTAACTCATCCACCCCCATCTGTTCATCCAAAGCACGGCACAATCTGGCGCACTGCAACCATCAGGTGTGTGCACAGCCCCCCACACACATCACCAGCCTTTCACTGCCTCACGCACTAACTTTGAGTTTGTCATTGGTGAGCTTCTACAGGAGGAATAATTAAGATAGGATACGTAAAAATTCACAATAGTGGTAGACCCTCAGAAGGGAATGGAGTCTTGTTTTTGAAAATCTTTTTATTTTATTTATTATTTATTTTCCATATATTTATCTTCATTTTGTTAGAGGTGCCATTTAACTGTTTAATTGTATGATTGAATCTGTGAAGCTGTATATTGATTTTGGCCCTGTGAGAAAGGGAAATGTTAAGAGAGAACGGGTGGGTGGGTGGGGTATGTTATGTTTGTTAAAATAAATCCTGTATTGAATATATTGCATAATAATGCTGTTGTTTGTGTAACAAAAAAAACAATAAAGACATTGTTAAAGGGACTATTTGTAACTTTCAGAAATGCTTGTTAACAGCGACACCTGTGGCCGTTAAGTCAACTAAAATCAGCGTCGGGCTCGCGCTTGTGCTCGCTCTAAAAAGACATGAACGAGCATCTGTCAAAACAGTGAGGCGACACACGTCAGCTAAAACCACAATATCACTCTATATTTCACCTGCTTGGCAGTAATGTTAGCTGACCAGACGAAGGTCTCTCCATGAATCAATGCTGATCCTAGTGTTGGCTTTTCCTGCTTCAGCCCCGCTGCTTCAGCCTCCGGGGCTGAAGCAGGAAGAGAAACGTTATCGCCTCCTGACTGCGCCCGCAGGGAGACACCGGAGTTTTGGTCGGAGACGATAACGTTTCCCGTTGCGGAGCCCCGTCACTTCACAAGGCACGGGAAACCTCTGTTGGTCTGGAGGAGCTGCAGCATTTATTTCTGCACAAACGTCCACTGTACATTCACTAGATATTCTCAGAGCTAAACTAACTATCCGGCAGTGTGTAGTGTGCGCGCATGCACGTGAGAGCGGAGCGAAAGAGCGAGAATGAGCGTGGTGTGTGAGTGAAGGCAAGCAGGCAGACAGAGGAGCAGAGACTGTAAAAAGTTACAAACAGTCCCTTTAAAAAAAACAAAAAACTTTGAGTCTTCAAAATAAGGAAATAAGAGAAACATCCTCAGATCAGACACAACTGAGCCTCTAAAGTTCTCCCACTACTAGACTGAAGCAGGGGCCAAACTTGGTAACTCCCAAATATATGGTTCCCTTTATTCTGGCCTGATGTTTGGATCTTTATGTGCGCTCCTCCTGACCTCCACTGAATCAAGCTCCAGAATGCCTCCAGTGATGGAAAACAGCTCCAGACAAAAGCAGGACGAGACTGAGAAGCAGTGAAAGGAAGAATGAGAGGGGAGGTGGGAGGAGGTGGGAGGAGTTCGGAGGGAAACGAACCCTGCGAGCTTTTAAATCATCATTGGAAAGTGATTAGAAAGCTGGTGTGGCGGGGCGGAGACGGACGCACAGATTGCGCGCTCCCGAGCACAATACCGGTAATGAAGTGGAAGCTCAGAGGGAGTGTCCCAGGACAGATCTCTTTGCACTGGGTTACTCTAAAGTTTCCCCACAATCTGTGTGCGAGGGGTGTAAAAAGCTGCATTCATGAGATGTTAACCGCTTTGTTTATGTCGGGAGGAATTTATTCAAAGTGTTGCAGCTATCAGAGACAGATGGGCTGGAAGGTGATGGATCGGAGCAGAAGTTAACTGAAGGAAAAAAAAAAAAGAGACTGAGAAAAGAGGAGAATAAATGTTTAGTGTTTTACTGGACGTTACCAATCTGGTGGCGCTCTGGTGCCAGTCCATGATGCCTGCTGCTCCATTCACAGCACTGTTGCAACATTACATGCACACTATTGGTCCCATGTTAGCGCAATCAGAATGCAAAGTAGTCTACCATTTATTCAAGCATGATCAGTTATGGGGTTTTCCCTTAAAACGAGCATATTTACACTGCAGTTTGGTGCGTTTTGTTCGGTGCGTTTTCGTGCGTATTTTGCGCTGAAGGTGTTATTCTGACTTTTTTTGAGAGAGCAAAGGAGAATCCAAAACTGCCATTTATATATTAAGGTTTAAATTAGATGGATAGATAGATAGATAGTTACTTTATTGATCCCGAGGGAAATTCAAGTTTCCAGCATCACAGTTCCATAGTGCAAAACATGTTAGTAAAAAGGCAGTAAAAAAGTTAGTAGTACAAAGTACAAAAAAATATATATCAGATATAAAAATACAAGGAGATGAAGAAGAAAACTGTTAAAACTGAATATAGTGCAGAGTAACAGCTGTGATACACGACTATTAAAAAGGTAAGTATAGTGCAGAAGAGACTGTTAAAAGTGAGTATAGTGCAGAAGAGACTGTTAAAAGTTAATATAGTGCAGAAGAGACAGTTAAATGTGAGTATAGTGCATTATTGTCCGTCCTGCAGACCGTACCAATTGGAGTAAATTCGGCCTA
Source organism: Hozukius guyotensis (assembly GCA_916700995.1). NCBI lineage: Eukaryota > Metazoa > Chordata > Actinopteri > Perciformes > Sebastidae > Hozukius > Hozukius guyotensis. The sequence goes on from CAKALU010048281.1 coordinate 13,460, forward strand.
TTTGTCATGGCTTTCAGTCGTGTAGTTCAGTTCAATGGACGTGCTTCAATAATACCCATAATATATATGCATCACTTACTTGCTGATTTGGGTTGATTGAAGGTCTGTGTTTGGGTTGCAGCAGATTAATGAATGAGTGCATGCCAATGTGCAGTGCATTACTATTGTAACTAAATAAAGAAATTATAGTTGGATGCAGGAATCAAAATATTCAAACAAGCTTATAGGCCTTAGTTCAGCATCAAAAAACTAAGCGAAAACAAATTTAATCTTTGTTTAGCAGACAGAAAAACAACGTCTCCTGGGCGTCCTCCTGTCACACACCTGTGTCTGCTTCTAAATGAGGACTGGCGCGTGGTGATTGCATCATTTAAAACTCAAACTTTGTAGTTCTTTAACAAAATAAACAAACAAACATGGATCCTACAGGATTAAACAGTTGTAACAACTGTTATATTAGTATAACTGTAGGCCATATTATTTTGATATGTTGTTGGGAGGGTTTAGTTAAGATAAAGGTTCAAAGACAATGTTAGGGCTGCATCTAACAATTACTTTTTAGTTATGATTAATCAACTATTTACTCGATTCATCGATTAAAGCTGCAATAGGCCGAATATTTTTTGGCATCTTTGGGCAAAAATTCCATAATAACCTTTCAGCATATTGTAATTCAAGTGTTGTGAGAGGAAACTAGACTTCTGCACCTCCTCATGGCTCTGTTTTCAGGCTTTAAAAACTCTAGCCCGTGACAGGAGACTTTGACCAATCACAGGTCATTTCAGAGAGAGAGCGTTTCTATTGGCTGTTCATTCAACTGAGGCAGCTGTCAATCACTCGTGAACTCTGATCAAACGGTCAAACTAGGCAGCGCTGATCAAATATGAATCAATATTCTGTTACTGTAATGCCTATTTCTCACCTCAAATATTTTCAGAAACATCTTGTAGTGTACTGTTTAGCTGTACAATGAGAAAGTTTGCTCCGGCTGGTGGGCGGTGCTTGGTATTTCTTCAACTGATCTCAACATGGCTGCTGGGTCACAAACTTTCTCATTTTACAGCTAAACAGTACACTACAAGATGTTTCTGAAGACATTTGATTTCTGTAAAATGTCAGGAAATAGCAAAAAATGCTTGATCACAAGCAAGATGACACCTTCTAATTAGGGCTGTCATCCAATTAAAATATTTGATTGCAATTAATTAATTGATTGTCCATAGTTGATCGTGTTTAATCGCAAATTAATCGCACATTTTTTATCTGTTCAAAATGTATCTCAAAGGGAGATTTGTCAAGTATTTAATACTCTTATCAATATGCTGCTTTATGCAAATGTATGCATATATTTATTATTGGAAATCAATTAACAACACAAACAACAACAAATATTGTCCAGAGACCCTCACAGGTACTGCATTTAGCATAAAAAATATGCACAAATCATAACATGGCAAGCTGCAGCCCAACAGGCAACAACAACCGTCAGTGTGTCAGTGTGCTGACTTGACTATGACTTGACCCAAAACTGCATGTGATTATTATAAAGTGGGCATGTCTGTAAAGGAGAGACTCGTGGGTACCCATAAAACCCATTTTCATTTCCCTATCTAGAGGTCAGAGGTCAAGGGACCCCTTTGTAAATGGCCATACCAGTTTTTCCTCACCAAAATGTAGCGCAAGTATGGAGCATTATTTAACCTCCTTTGACATGTTGCGTTAAACGTGTTATTATCATGTTAACTTTGACAGCCTATACTTCAAACGTCTTGTTTTGCCTGATCAACAGTCCAAAACCCAAAGATATAGTTATATACTTATATAAGGCTGAAAAAAGCATCAAATTCTCACACTGGAGAAGCTGCATGGAAGCAGCAAATATTTGGCTTTTTTTGCCAAAAGACTGACTGAAAATAGGAATTGATTGTCAAAATAATGCATCAACTAATCGATTAATCGTTTCAGATCTGGAAAATATTAAGAACCCTGGGGAGGGCCTTGTTTTCAGCCCCCCCACCTCAACACCTTTCAATCCCTTAAAGAAACTTTTAGAAACAACTTAAATAACTTTTTATCTCTTATAGGAAACAACATTTTACATACAATTTTCCATCTCAAGTGGACATTTCACTGTGAATGGGCTTATAACACCGAGTGCCAGACTCGGGGTCTCTCAGCCTAACCTTTAATTTCCCACCTTCCACACAAGCGGGCCTAATGAAACCTGCGCGCCACTTTACCATGCGTTCAATTATCGATAAGGGTTGAGGAATAATGCAGGTTGAATGGGCGCCATCATCAACCCTTCTGTATAAGTGAAGTGTGATCCTCTCTTTAGGACCTCTATACAGGGGGGTGACACTATAGTTCCTCAAGTGTTGCACTCTGGAGCTGATGGGCGCATTCACTCCCAATCATGTCCATCAATAGCGCAGAGAGAAGTGCGCTCCTCTCGGTGGAGAGGCGTTAATTGGATAATTAGTGCAGGGGAACCAATTAGGACTGTGGGCTTGTGATGGCACGCGAGTTAAGCAAAGGTTAGCTGTGTGGGAAGGGGGGGTGAAGGGCTCTGATCGATTATTTTAGACCCCCCTCTCCACACGCAGACTCCTTTCTCACCCTCTCTCCCCCACTTTCTCCCTCCACCGCTTATCTGCTGGACAAAAGGCACCAAATCGCCTATTTCCATCTGAATGAGTTAAGCCCCAACGAGAGGCAGCCAGGCAGGGATCCAAATACCCGGCGATCACTAGAGCAAATGGGCACACAATGGTGGAGCAAAAGAAAGAAAGGAAGGTCCTCTCTAAAGATATATTTATATACGTTAAAGAAAAATGCTAATGCGTCCCTCCGTGAAGAATAGAGACTCTCTCTAATTCTGCTATTGTTGAACTCGCGTGCAGACGGGCGAGATCGACACGGTGGTCACGTGAGAGACTTATTTTGTGTCCTTCAAATGACAGCTTTGCTTTGAGTAAGGAGGAACATTGTAAGGAAAATAAAAGTGTCACGCGCACGTACATGCACGTGCAGAGAGCTTAATCCGCAAGGCGAGACTCAACATAACATAGTGTCATTTGCTTTTGATTGCTCTGTCTGCCTCTCTTTCTCTCTCTCTGTCTGTCTGTCTGTCTCTCTTTCTCTCTGTCTGTCTGTCTCTCTCTCTCCCTGTCTGTCTGTCTGTCTGTCTTTCTGTCTCTCTGTCTTTCTGTCTCTCTGTCTGTCTGTCTCTCTGTCTGTCTGTCTGTCTGTCTGTCCTGTGTACTCTAAACACACACAGAAATGAGAATAAACAACCCGCAGAGAGCACATTATTATTATTATTATTAGTGTGGATCAATAGAGGATCAATAGAGGATCAATAGAGGAGTGAAAGAGAGATGTTTGGGATCAGACTTGAGCTGCTATATAATGTTGCTGCTGACACAGATTCATCAGTTATCTTCATATTATCACTGATACTTTGCAAACACTCTGTGATATCTTGCAGATGTCATTAGGAGCACCTGAGGACACATGATTTTTTTTCAGATTACCTGTCTCATGGTCAGAATATAGTGACCGTTTTATAAAAATAACTTTTTTTAATCATATTTGCTCCATTTCTACCCTCTGCAGCTTTAATAACCCAATTTATAAACTCTTTGTAAAGGTGCCTGATTGGAAAGTCTTACCAATATTTCTACAACACCCCGATAGGGGGTTCTGCTGTTCTGTCCTTAATGAATCCCAGAACTGTGTGTCTCCTTATCGTTTAGGACAGGCCTGACTGTGTCTAACTATATGCAAGCTGCCTGACTAGATGTTGCCCATTCAGGTGTCTCCTATTTGACTTTCTGTGGCAGATGGGTTCTTTATAGGACATGCCAACTGATATTAGCTTCTACTGCGAGGCAAGTGTTGCCCCTGAAAAGCTGTGTGTGTGTGTGTGTGTGTGTGTGTGTGTGTGTGTGTGTGTGTGTGTGTGTGTGTGTGTGTGTGTGAGGGAGAGGGAGGGAGGGAGTAAGGAAGGGAGGGAAAGAGAGAGAGTCCAATGGGAAGAATGAGAAAATCTCTTAAAGAGCCGTGACGGGGCCCTGGTCTCTCTCTAAATGTATTTTAATAGGAGGGACCCTGATGTCCAGAGCAATTCATCTCCCATCTCCCTGTAATGAAAGGAGTCGTGGCCGGGACCAAGGCAGGTCTGGGGAGGGAGGAAGAGGAGGAGGAGGAGGGAGGGAGGAATACAAAGGCTGCATGTGGCTTTGCCTCATTATGCTGCAGTTAGACGGAGATCTGCGGGGGTTTTTGGGGTCCCCACAGGCCCAGCTCGGGGGCCACAATGCCGGCATGGACGGCTGCAAAGGGAGACCCTGCCATGCCATTATCCCGCCGCTGCTAACGAGGGCTTCATACGCCTTTGATATAATCTCACCATTGAAATCCTGATAAATCCCCCCTGCGTTTACAGCCAAATCCCATTTGTAACGGGCTCGCGGAAGACTGTGTGTGCGTGCGTAACCGCCTAACTTCACCTGCGCCTCTCTCTCTGTTCTGTTCTGTTCTGGCAGGCGAGGTTAAACCAGGCCTGGCTTTAATTTACAAAAAAAAATCCCCTCTCTCGACATCTCGTGAGCCGATCTGAGCTTGAGACCGAATTAGAATAAAAAAATCAATGTCTAAGTGGATATCATCCCGTTTCTATAGTCCCAGATATGATCTGATAGGCAAACAATTACTGGATTACAACACACTGGGGAGGATGAATAATAGAAGACAAGAAGCAAAATTTATGGAATTTATTAATGAGAATAAAATGAACAATAAAACGATGCTGTTGCCACCAGTTACGCCAACATCCCTTTGACTCCCCCAGCCTGGGTCATTATTTAATAATAATAATAATAATCTAATAATAATACATTTATTTATATAGCACTTCTCAAAACAGATGTTACATAGTGCTTCACAAGACAATAAAAGCAGATAAATAAAGTAAAAGATATAGTAACTGTTAAAACACAACATCAGACTATAAAAGCAGATAGAGTAAAAACAAATATGGTAACTGCTAAAACAGAACATCACAGAACATATCAATAATAATAGAAGTGGTAAAATTGTAGGACAAGTTCATAAAACAAATATACAGTGTATATATACATAAATGTGTATAAATGTATACATGCGTCCAGAAACGGATGTGTACATACATATATTCATACCCTTCTACTTATATATTTGGCACGTTAAAGCTGTCTCAGCATTATTATTATGGGGTCTATCAGAAGCGGCATTAAATGAAATCTCATCTATGCATGGTGCGTGGATCAGGGCACTCTGAGGCTGGATGGAAAATCATATTCTTATTTCCCAGCAGAGGTGAGGAGAGGTCACCGGGATAGATCCTCCACGCAGGGACACGCGCGTGGAGGATCCATCCGAACAGTGTTTAAAGCAAGGGTGCCCAAACTCTTCCCTTGGAGGGCCAAAACTGGAACTCAATGGAGGGCCACGGGCCAAAATTAAACACCTATTGTATTGTATTATTAAGATGCAAAATGGTACTAGGATCCCAAGTTCCCTTAATTGAATATGTTTTACATAGTTAGCCCCTTAAAACCCACCTGCAGAATACAATTGGGCTCATTTATGCAATTTAGGCATTTTCAAGACTATTTATGAACCCCAGTATGTAGAAATATTAAAATACACTATTTTTAGAATAGGCAAAAACAACACATGTATACTGCATTCAAAGAACTGCATGTTTTCCCCAAAACTGCATGTGATTATTATAAAGTGGACATGTCTGTAAAGGGGAGACTCGTGGGTACCCATAGAACCCATTTTCAGTCACATATCTTGAGGTCAGAGGTCAAGGGACCCCTTGACAAATGGCCATGCCAGTTTTTCCCCACCAACATTTAGCCCAACTTTAGAGTGTTAGCCTCCTTCCTGACAAGCTAATATGACATGATATGGTACTAATGGAGTCCTTAGGTTTTCTAGTTTCATATGATGCTGATCCTGATATACGCACTGTCACTGACCTAGCACTTTTTAAATCTAAGCTCAAGACTTTTTTATTTAGATTGGCTTTTAATACCTTGTAGCCCGGTGACATTTTTCCTGTGCTTTTTATGCACCTTTTTTATGATTTTATGATATGTTATGTTTTTATTTCTGTTATTTCTTGATGTTAATGTAAAGCACTTTGGGTACCTTTTGGTTATTGTAAAGGGCTATACAAATAAATGTTGATTGATTTGATTGATTGATGCCACTATCTTCTAACCATAAACCCGAGCCTGGTACGGTCTCCAAAAGACAGTAAAGTCGGTTGGGATTTTTAATAAAAAAAAAACATCTGGCGGGCCAAATCAAACCTGATGGCGGGCCCCACTTTGGCCCGCGGGCCCCACATTGGACAGCCCTGGTTTAAAGCATAAATCTCCTCATATACTGAAAAGTGCGCCTATATCCTGAACAGACACTCCTATTCAAATGCTTTGTCCTCTAGCTCTCAGGGACACTGCGCATCTCTCCCCCCCACCCCCTCTTTTCCATGTGTCGGTGCGCAGACTCATCCAACAGCCCGAGGAACATAAACAAGCAACAGAAACTATATATCTGTATTAAATCAAGCCCTCTACGCGTTTAGCCCATGCACATATCGGGTGCCAAGTTTCTCCGCACAGTCCAGGAATCTCTAAAACAGGGTTTAGAGGTCTTTCAGAAGTCCCCCTCTCTCTCTCCATCTCTCGCTCTCTCTCCATCTCAAAGCCCGGATTGGTCACAGTGCGGCTCATTTGCATGCCTCTCCGTATAAACCCTCCTGCAGACACTGCAGAACCTCTTTGCGCTGAGAAGAGCAGCACACCTCAGTAGAAAGAGAGAGAGAGAGAAAGAGAAAGAGAGAGAGGAGCGCATCCAGAGTGCGCATTGAAAGACTATATGGAATATTTATTATTACTGGCTTTATTATATACATGAGAATAAACAACCCCTGAGGAAAGAGAGGGGAAGGAATTTTTTTTTTTTTAGCAGTTTTTGTTTTAACTTCAAATCAGACTCATATTATTATTATTTTTTTCAGGAGTAAAGGTGGTAGAAGATGGGAGAAACAGGGTGGAACTTGGTGCTACTGTGCGTCTTTTTGGTGAGCCTGGCTGCTGGAAAGACGCTCAAATATCAGACATTTGAGGAAGACGCACCTGGGACAGTGATTGGAAACTTGGCCAAGGACATCTCCTCTTCATCCTCTTCCTCGGGTGGCTCCATCAGGACCAATTTCAGGATGATGAAACAGTTCAACTCGTCTTTCATCCGCCTGCGTGAGAGCGACGGCCAGCTGTCCATCGGTGAGCGGATGGACCGGGAGCGCGTCTGCAAACACACGCTGCACTGCCTAATCGCCTTCGACGTGGTCAGCTTCTCCAAGGAGCAGTTCAAGCTCATCCACGTCGAGGTGGAGGTCAAGGACATCAACGACAACTCACCGGAGTTCCCCCGCAGAGAGTCCGCTCTGGAGATCTCAGAGAACACCGCGGTGGGTACCCGGATACCGCTGGACTTCGCCGTGGACGAAGACGTCGGTACGAACTACATCCAGAGTTACCAGATCTCCGTGAACAGCCACTTCTCCATCGACGTGCTGAGCAGAGCCGACGGGGTTAAATATGCGGAGCTGGTTCTCATGAAGGAGCTGGATCGAGAGACTCAGGGGTCTTACGCGCTGGAGCTGGTTGCTATGGACGGAGGCAACCCGTCAAGAACCGGAACCACGCGCGTTAACGTGAAAGTGAAAGACTACAACGACAACAGCCCGGTGTTCGACCGGAACAGCTTCTCCGTGGATCTCCCCGAGGACGCACCGATTGGGTTCCTCCTCCTGGACCTGAACGCGGAGGATCCGGATGAAGGGTTGAACGGTGACGTGGTGTACGGGTTCGGTCACCAGGTGCCACCGGAGATCACGCAACTCTTCAGAGTGGACCGGAAAACCGGGAGGCTCACTTTGGAGAACCCGGTTGACTTTGAAACTAAAAACACGTATGAGTTCGACGTCCAGGCGATGGATCTGGGTCCGAACCCGAGTCCGGCTATATGTAAGATCGTAGTCCAGGTGCAGGACGTGAACGACAACGCACCGGAGATCTCCATCACGCCGATGACGTCCATCACGGCGGGCATCGCGTACATCACGGAGGCGGCGGCCAGAGAGAGCTTCGTGGCTCTGGTGAGCACCTCGGACCGGGACTCCGGTGCTAACGGACAGGTGCACTGCACGCTGTACGGACACGACCACTTCCGGTTGCAGCAGGCGTACGAGGACAGCTTCATGATCGTGAGCACGAGCCCGTTAGACCGGGAGAAGATACCGGAGTATAACCTCACGGTGGTGGCGGAGGACTTGGGGTCTCCTCCGTTCAGGACGATCACTCAGTACACCATCCGGCTCCAGGATGAGAACGATAACGCGCCGGTGTTCGGTAAGATGATCTACGAGGTGGGTGTGGTGGAGAACAACGCACCGGGCGCGTACATCACCACGGTGGTGGCGCGCGACACGGATACGGGGTCAAACGGGAAGGTCAGTTACAAACTAACGGACACGTACTTCATGGGAGCACCGATCTCCACCTTCGTGTCCTTGGATCCGGATAGCGGGTCTCTTTACGCGCTGCGCAGCTTCAACTACGAGGTGGTGAAGCAGTTGGAGTTGCGCGTCACGGCCAGCGACGGAGGCTCTCCGCCGTTAACCGGCAGCGCCAACGTCTACGTGAGGATCGTGGACCAGAACGACAACGCGCCCATCATCACTCAGCCATTACTCCTCACCAACGGCTCCGCTGAAGTCCAACTGCCGCGTGACTCACCGACTGGGTACGTCATAACCAAGATAGAGGCGCGAGACGCGGATGAAGGCGTTAACGCGGAGCTGTCGTACGCGTTAGCCACCGGAGAGCCATCCGTGTTCTCAATTAACAAAGCAACCGGTGAGATCTACCTGAACCGTGTGCTTAGCAACGACGTGGACGAGACTCTGAGCGTGACGGTGACTGTTAGTGACAACGGGCGGCCCGCGCTCACCTCAACTGCCGCGCTCCACTTTCTCATCGTCGCGGGCGCACCACCGAACGACCGGACGATTTACCAGCACCAACCGTCCGGTGACGAGGAGCAGCACGCGCAGTGGTGGGACCTGTCCGTTGTGATCATCGTGGTGCTCGCGGGGAGTTGCACGCTCCTCCTGCTCGCTATCATCCTCATAGCAACCACCTGCAACCGGCGCGGTAAGAACAAGGACAAGAGCGCAGCAGAGGATGAGGAGGACGGAGACTCGTACGGGGAAAAGGACACCATGGAGCGGGGAGGAGGCAGGAGGAGCCACCCGGCGGACAACCCGCTGCTGCCTCTCCACGGAGCCGCCGGAGGAGGAGGGTTTGACGGACACTCTTACAGCAGCCAGCCCGGCGGAGGGTTCACCTCGACTCACCCCGGAGGAGGCGATATGTGCTCGGCCTCAGAGGACGGCAGCGAGGTGCCCTGTGTGTATGACTCAGACAGCAACAGCAAGCCAAGAGGGAACAAACACGAGGTGAGATGATGCACCTTTTGGGACATTGGTGGAGGGGTGGTGGTGGAGGGGTGGTACGATATCCTCCTGGGAACCGAGTTAACCCTCCTGGTTTGACTTTTTTATAAAGCATACAGTATAAACTATCACCCAATTCTGTGTTACACCTTTTTGGCCAACTTCTTTCCTAATTTACATTTTTTGGGGGGAAATTAAGGTTAATAAACCTAATTTCCGTGAAATTATACCTAATTTTTTTGTAAAAAAAAAAGCAGATATTGTGAATTATTTTGACTAAAGGTATTATCAGAGGAACACAATGTTGATGTATTATCACATACTGGTATATGTAAACTTTTAGTCAGAATATTGTTTTGAGTATAGGCAACCATCCATGTTATTTTGGGGCAATTAGATTAAAGAAATCCATATTTATGATTTAATGAAGTTTGAAAACGGGTCAAATTTGACCCCAGGACAACAGGAGGGTTAAAAAAGTGTCTTCCAATTACTTTTTGTTGTGATTTCCTTCCTATTTAGGGTTAAAAAGAAAATCTTAACAATTTAGGGCTTGTTAAACTTTATTTTTATTGTCCACTGTATAGTGGACTACAGGACTATTTCAGTGTGAAAAGACTAAAAAAATGAACAGATTATGGCTGTAGAGTGATATTAAACCAAGAATACATTCAAATTGATTTAAAAAAACAAAACACATGCCATATCACTGGAAAGGCTAGGATGTCCTCTTTACAATACACCAGGGGTTGATAGAGTAGGTCAAAAGAGTAAGAGGATATGCATGTGGACAAAATGTCCACTACAGAGGACACATGTCAATGGGCTGGGTCTCAGGAGGTTATACGATAATACGATAATACGATAATACGATAATACTTTAGTGTCAGACAGGTCTGAAATTTGTTTTGCGTCACAGCAGCTCCATTTGCAACATCACAGAAAGGACAAAGACAAGAAACAAGGATACAAACATTTAAACATTACAATCACAGAAGACGATATTCAGGGCCCTTCAACGTACATTTGATCTGGGATTATTAGGCTCCATATTTAGTTTTAGGATTGACTGGTGTACAAAAGAGTGCTTCTTCAGTCTAACCTTATTAAATCGTGGAACCCTGTATCTCCGATTTGATGGTAACAATTTATATTCACTGTTCAAAAACATGGTTGGGGTCAGAGACGATGGTGTTTTAGCCAGCCTTAAGATGTTATTATGATAGGCTGATTCATAGAGTTTCTCAAGGGGTTGACCTACAATCTTTGAGCAGATTTTCATTTGGTGAAGCAGTTTTGACTTTAAAGTAGTGGACAAACTCTGGTGGAGGTGTTGGCACACAACAATGAGTAATCTGCACAATGTGTTCATCCAGCAGACACTATAATAACCTCTTTGTTTCCTCTCTTCCTCCTGCAGGGCTACTCCACTCTGCCCGGCTATGGGAACGGCAAAGAGGCTGCAGTGAGGCCCATCACCATCTGGAAGGGGAACTCTTACACCACCATTTCTGCCAGGGACCCGGCCTTCAGTGGCAAAGACAGTGGCAAGGGGGACAGTGACTTCAATGACAGTGACAGTGATGTCAGTGGAGACACTGGCCTGAAGAAAGATGGAGCAGTGGTTCCTCCAATGGGTGGCCAAAATGGTAAGATTGGCAAATTTGAGTGGAATTATGTCAATAAGGTGTCATGGATATATGTCAATATGGTGTCATGCTTTGGTTCTAAATCTAACTTTTCTCCATCTCTTCCAGCTCTGTGGGCGTGCACCAGCGAATGTAAGGTCCTGGGTCACTCAGATCGCTGCTGGAGCCCCTCAGCAGTGAGAGCCAACGCAGCACCCTCTCCGGCCCCCACCCTGTCCTCCTTCAGCACCCTCCCCAAGACGGCCTCCCTGCCCCGGGACCCCAATCGCCGGGACAACTACTACCAGGCCCATATCCCCAAAACAACGGGCCTGCAGAGCGTGTACGAGAAGGTGCTGCACCGGGAGTACGACTACGTCCTGGTCACCCCACCCAGGCCCGTGAGGGTGCAGCAGGAGATCAGCGACATCACCCTCCCCGTTTACACCCCCACACCGACACACTGTCCCAACGACGACGTCTAAAACAGCACACATAAAAGCTCACTCTCAAAGACATGTATAGTGTGTTGAAAGTTTTAATTTATGATTCATCGAGACTACTGTAAAAGATTATGTGGGGGAGTGTGCATATATAGAAGTTTAAATCCTAATATTTGTGTGTTTTTGTTTCCTTGTAAAAGCCACATTTGATGCAATAACTTTTGAGACATTTCTGGTTGGACATGGGAGTGTATCATATGCAAGTTTTGTACATACAAAGACTTTATTTTTTATAAAAAGTAATAATCAAGCAAATATATGTACATATGAATTGTAATTATTGATCTTTAAGCACGCTGACTATTTAAAATATGGCCCCAGAAACTGTGCAGGCAGGTGGAGGGCCGGGTGACCCCCACAATGTGTCAAGTTGATAATGATTTGAATGCAATAATAAGTAATTGTACAGATTTCTTTTTCTATCATCACAATATTCTGAGGGGGAAAATAAACTTTGAAATACTGTTCTGAACATGTGAGTGATGTGTTTGTTCTGAAAAAAGATTAAAGATCCAGGTGGTGAGGTGATGCCTCAGCAGCAACATCAGTCACTACAGTAAAAGCCAACAGGCGTCGCTGTTATTGCAGCAGTGAGCCTCTGTCCTTGCAGCCCACCGGAGAAGGTCACTTTTTTTCTTTTTGTGAATACGATATTTGCTGGTGAGATGCCAGAGCAGACGCCAAGGTTTTCCAGCAAATCACTCTCACGCCTCATGCATATCAAGAGCGAACACCTTCAGAGTTTCTCTCTCTCATTTTCGTCGGATAACGACATTTTATACTGCCTGAGACCTGCATGTAAAGATATGCTCTCCATTAGGCATACATAAATCAGCACCACCTGGAATGTGCGCACAGAAGAGACGTACATAATGAGATTGACTATGCGTAAAGGCGCAGTTGTTCGTCTCCAAAGCAACACAAAAGGGAAGTTTAACAACCTGAGTTTGATAGGCATCAAGATGATTTTTTTTATTTTGTCAAAGAACAAGAAGTCCTAGTGAGCAAAATTCCTCCTGCTATCCTGTCAGGATGTTTTTTGTCTATCTGCCAAATGCGCGCCCCTCCCTTACGTAATCCAGCACCATTATCATTCATGGGTTCAGGGCATTTTTTTTCATAACAGCAACTCGGATAAAGATAGAGGAAATAAAGGCCCAAGTCTGTCAAACAAGCTGCTGCTTTTTACACACTGTCATGTTGTCTCCAAGCTGGAGGAAACATGCGACATTCCTTCAGAGCCACCTTTGACCAGCAGCAGTCTGTGGAGCCATTGAGAGAGAGAGAGAGAGGAGGGAGAGAGAGATGTGTGCGCTAAGGTGATGCCTTCCTTCATCATCTACTTAATTGCCGAATAGTCTGCACACCGAGGTTGAGGATCATAGCAGGAATCCAGCTTTAAGATCTTCAAAGGGAAAACATGATGAATGCTTTTCCTGAAAGAAAGCATCACTTTTGGCTGAGTGGTTGCTCATAAAGTCGCACAAAACTTGGAAAGGTTACGCACAGTTTCAACACTGCGTAAAACATGACCTGTTTGCCTAGTGTGAAGTGAATGAGCCCATCATCCTCCTCCTGAGAGAGAGAGAGAGGGGGGG
>CAKALU010048287.1:0-12592 GCA_916700995.1 Hozukius guyotensis
CAAGTATAAGCCAAATATACTTAGACTTTTCTGTATACTTGTCGGTATAAGCCAAGTATACTTAGACTTGTTTGTATACTTGTCTGTATAAGCCAAGTATACCTAGACTTGTTTGTATACTTGTCTGTATAAGCCAAATATACTTAGACTTTTCTGCATACTTGTCTGTATAAGCCAAGTATACCTAGACTTTTCTGTATACTTGTCTGTATAAGCCAAATATACTTAGACTTTTCTGCATACTTGTCTGTATAAGCCAAGTATACCTAGACTTTTCTGTATACTTGTCTGTATAAGCCAAGTATACTTAGACTTTTCTGTATATTTGTCAGTATAAGCCAAGTATACCTAGACTTGTTTGTATACTTGTCTGTTTAAGCTATATCTCTGATAAGTACATAAAAAGTAAACTGAAAGTATACTCTCTTATTTTAAGTTTAAAGTAAGTATACTAATAGCACACTTGAATAAACTTCTATTTGGTAAGGGTGGGTCTGAACAGGTTGAAAAGCAAGCTTTTACTCTATAATCAGGGGAAATACATGTCTGATTTGCAGGAAAATGGGGAACAAATCAAACTCCCTACATAATAGAGTATAAAACATGTTGCAGCTTGTAGTTGGTATGAGCTGCGATCTAAAGGGAGGAGGGATAGACTCATAGCAGCTGGGTGTATCTGTTTTTATGTTTTTTTATTTTTTCCCACTCACAATAATGTTTGGTTATGATTGCCCAGAAGTCTTTATAGATATTTAAATCATTATCCTCCTCACAAACACTAACCATACACTTCCACACAACACACACACACATACACACACTTGTCTTTTTTTATATATATATTTACTGTATTGTTATTTTGTTATTATATATATCTTGTCCTAATTGTTTGTTATCACTATTATGTAGTCATATTATTTCTTTATATTAATCTTGTTCTAATTGTTGGTTATCACTATTAAGTAGTCATATTATTTCTTTATATTAATCTTGTTCTAATTGTTTGTTATCACTATTATGTAGTCATATTATTTCTTTATATTAATCTTGTCTCTAGGTGGAGGCTTCAGACAAGCCCAGTGGGGGTTTTTTGCCTCTTTCTGCACTGTATATTATTCATTTATTTTTGATTTGTTATGTTGTATAGTCTTAAATTGTGCAAAACAAATAAACAAATAAACAATGTTTTGCTTTTAAAATGTGATAATAAAGATATTGCATTGCATATATGTCTAAATCTGCTAAACTACAAACTCCACGTTCAGTTTTTTCTATTGCATGCCACTCTATATAAAGATGTATTTAAAAGACAGATGAAAAGTTACCAGTTTCCAGATCCGACGATGCAGACTTTCTTTGCAGGCATGTTTAAAGTGATAAATCCTGCTGTTCGGCTGAAATGAAAAAGACTCTTTAGTGTTTATTTCTTTCTCCCTTCTATTATACAGTAACTTCCTCATACGCCCTATAAATGTCTACCACCCATTCAGCCCTCCCTCTCTCGCCACGGATACACCTCTTTATTATAAGGATGTGCAACAAGTATCACAGACATGCTTTTTCTATTTTTTTTGTATTATTTTATAAAGCAGAATGAATTCATTGAGTGTACAAATAAATAAAAAAATAAATAAAATATTAAATTACCTGTCATTTATTATAAACATTGACTGTAAATATGGGCACACCCATCATTTCTTTTCTTAGTCAAGCTAGACAACATATTTAATGAGACTTCCGGTCCAGATGTTTTTCAAAACAATGTTCATATTGAGCAATAACAGTGATAACAAACAAATACACACATAAATACATGAATAAAACAAAAGACAACTTACTATATGTCAAAAATATGTAAAAAGGTATTAGCAAAAGATATATTTTAAATAATTGTTAATCTGTTTGCTTATTTATTTTATTATTCAGCTTAAATATGTGAAAAAAGTAGGTACAAATAATAATGCATGTATTTAAATGTGTATTTATTGATTGTTTGTTTACCTGTTTATTTGTTAACTAAAATACCAGTAAAAAAAATGTATATTGCTCAACTTCCGGTTTAGATATGCTCAACTTCCGGTTTAGATATGTTTCAACTTTTATTTTTCTACTTTTTAAATTTATGTATATATATATTTATTTTATTTTATTTTTGGGGTACGGTGAATACGGTTTGGTGAATTTATCTGGCTATTTTTAATTTGTTTTCTATTTTTAAATTGCAATTTATGCTGTCAAATATGCTGTTTGCTTAATTGCTTATTTATTTTATTATTCAGCTTGAACATGTGGAAAAAGTAGGTTAAAAATAAAAATATATGTATTATTTAAATTATTATTGTGTTTACCTGTTTATTTTTTAACTAAAATACCAGTAAAAAAATATATATATATTGCTCAACATCCGGTTTAGATATGCTCAACATCCGGTTTAGATAACTTTTAATTTTCTACTTTTTAAATTTATGTATACATATATTTATTTTACTTTATTTTTTTCGGGGGTAAGAGGAATACAGTTTGGTGAATTTATCTGTCTATTTTTATTTTATTTTATTTGTTTTTTTTATTTTAATTTATGAATCGATAACCGGAAGTCGTCCCTCGCTCGCTGGTCACATGACTGTTTTCCTGCCAGAGCAGTAAATACATCAGCTGAGCTAGCAGCAGCATGCTAACTGGCTACTCCCTCTATTAGCGCAATATAACATGTTTTATCTTTAATATTTAACCAGTTTAAAGTCCGGCGTCTGTTGGGTGAGTGGTGTATTTAGATAAGTGATGAACTGACAGCTTTACTTTATGATAAATTAAGAAACTAGTCCATTTAATACTGTTAGCTTAGCTTAGAATCACGGTTAGCTTCAGGCTAGCTGAGTTAGAGTCTGCAGTCTGCAGGAGGCTGAGCTGCTGGTGACTATGCAAGGAGAGACTACAGCTGTACGGAGCTCGGAGAACGAGGGAAAGCTGGATGTTTTACCCCAGAACAGGACCCCAAGCTCGGGCAGAGCTAGTGCCAAGAGCTGGCAGTACAGGTGGGTGGCTGTTTATCATGCTAATGCTCATACATTTAAGCAGATTTAAGGTGTATTTTGTTTACCTGTTTGCCAATTAAAAGGTTTTTCCATTATGAGTTTGGACTCTCCAATGATTGACTAATTTTGCTTTCTAATCTGACAGGTAACAATGAGATCACATGATCAAATCTGTCCCTGTGATTGAATTGTTCATTCACCTTTGTGTGTTCATGGGTGTGTACTCAATGCAAGTATGCCCTTTGTCTCCTTTCGCTTGATAACCTCTCATGGCAGTGATCACATGGAGAATATTGATGGCTACTTGATGAAATACACCAACCTTGTAACAGGGTGGCAATACAGGTGAGTTTTATACCTGTTTAATATGATATCCAGGGATTGAAATTAGCACCTGCCACCTGCCAAATAACAGGGTAAATGTTGGCTGAGGAAAAATTTCAGGTCACCTGCCACCATGGCAAGTTATATTAAGAAATATTATTTTTAAGAAGCAATTCCTAAATCAAATGTAGTCATGGATTATGGTTACATCATATATTCCATAAATCTACGGTCTGGCACCGCTGACTCAGTGTTTACATTTCTAAAGCGTTCTACATAGATTTCAGAAGTGGCAGACTAAAAAATTGAGTGGCCGGTAGAAATGTTCAGTGACCCGCCACAGTGGCAGGGAAAGCTTAATTTCAGACCCTGATGATATCTAAACTAAAATGTATGGTGTGGTGGTGAAGAAGGAACTCCCAAGCCAAGTTCCTTATTGTAATCCAGTCTAATCCAATCCAAGTAATGCCATGGTGGTTTGTACCAGAGACTGATGTTGTCATGGTGGCTGTTGTTTTCAGGTTCTTTGTCTTGAACAATGAGGCGGGCTTGCTGGAGTATTTTGTCAATGAGCAGTCGCGGTCCCAGAAGCCCCGTGGCATGCTCCCCCTGGCAGGGGCCGTCATCTCCCCCAGCGACGAGGACTCGCATACCTTCACTGTCAACGCCATAAGCGGGGAGCAGTACAAGCTCAGGGGTGGGTACCTAAATGCACACACTGACTTATTGACATTTATATAAGTTAACGTAGTTTATTCTCGTCATCTCTCAGACTATAGTGCATCATGTTAGCTTGTTGTTTCAGCCCTTTACTGTTACTGAACCGATCTTATCGTTGCTTGTCAGCTCCCATTTTTACCTCCAGGCCCTCTGTAATCACCATCCATCAGGTTCATACAATATTGATCTGGATGTTTTCCATTATCTGCTGCTGGTGAAGCAGAAGCACACGGGGATCGATGCTGAGTAAGATCATCATAGTAGAGTAACGTGGTTTTGCTTTCTTGTTTTTCCTTCTTTTGTGTGTGTGTCTCTCAGCCACCGACGCCAAAGAGAGACAGCACTGGGTGAGCCGACTGCAGATCTGCACGCAGCACCACACGGAGGCCATGGGGAAGGTAAGATGGTGTGTTGGTATTAGACGTATTGTATAGAGCCTGCACGCAAATATGCAAAGATCTTATACATCAGACCGGCAATACGTCATCCAGAGTAGGCTCTCATGACCACGCCCCCTTTTGGGGGAAAACAATCCCTCATAGACGGTAACAGCGTAAAGAGAAGAAGTTGAAACATGTCCCCAAACTTCTACTTTAAATAAACTGGTAATAGTAATAACACTATTCTGAAGAGTTGCTGTGTAGCTGGTTGCACCAACAATAAATCCAAAAACACTGATCTATGATATGTTCCCCTGCCATGTCCTAAAAAATATATAATAGAGGGGCTTTATGGCTCCAAGCTATAGACCAGACCAGCATGGCGTCATCGCCGAGAAACTCGCTGTCACAGGAGAGAAAGTTATGAAAAGCTGTTCACACTGAGATTTGAGGCACATACGATACGTGAATATTCACTGTCAGTGTGCTAAATGGCTAAATGATAACGTTAGCTTGAGTGTGAGGCTGCTGCAGTAATACAGTCATACATTAACGTTATAGCAGCATCAGACCATCGTCTCCAACTATATATCAGCCTATAGATCAAACAGTTGGATATTAAGACGTCGGTTATTTACAGACAACACTTGCACTGTTTGTGTGATGAGCTTAAATCAAACATAACGATGTGACTGAGAGCGGATGTGAGCTGGACAGTTTCCTGTTTCCCTTCCTCATGTGCCAAAGGAGCAATCCAGCAAAGCCAGCGGCAAAAAATCTGGAGAGCTGTGAAATATTAATGCTTATCTAAAACTGTATCCGGTTATACCCTGTGTGTAAGCACAGTAATATCTAGTATTGATCTGGATATTGATCCGCTGACTACGATGCTGCCCACATTCTATTTTAATGGTCCTGAGATACACGAGAACAGAAAACACTCTTTTTAGCGGTGGTTGGAAACAGGCAGGAGCTGTATGTAAAACAAAATGACTAAACATTTTGCACTCCACAGAGTAACCCCCCACCCAAGTCCCGGAGCTACTCGATGGCGTCTCAAGGCAGCGGCAGCTCCCCGATGTCCGTGCGCCGGCCCAGCCAAAACCCTGCCTCCTTATTCGGCTGGCCGCAGGTCAACAAGGGCTCGTCACTCTACTCCAGCAAGAGGTCTCTGCTGCCGGACCACCTGATGGACGCCAGAGAGGTACTGCTAGCATGTTAGGCTCACTCACACGTGGGTTGTTGACTGGAAGGAACATGTATTTTGCTCTGAATCTGATCCTTTATTAACACTTATTAACATATCATAGACATGTCAGGATGTTATGGGCTAATAAACACTGGCTCTAAAGAGAGACTTTCACGTTTATACGTTACCTGAAGATATATTTAAGATGAAATTTAAGAAGACGCATTCGAGCACTAAAGCTTACGTCATCACACTTTCCTGTAATGGACACAAGCAAAAAATTGAATTCAGGGCATTCTGCCAAGCTTTTAGTCTGCTGTTTGGCAGTGAAATCAAGAAAATCTGCATCTGATCCAATCAAAACGCTGTTAGATTTGAGGATGCATCTGTTATGCAACCGAGCTGTAGCCAGAAACATCTTGAAAATCCTGCCATGGTGGATGGCTGAAAATCCACTCCCCACTCCTGTCAGCATAGATGCACACAAATATACGGATGGAACATTATTATGATAGATATGTTCCTACAAGACATTGAGTGGTAAATTCAAAATATTTAGCACTTAGTTTACACTAAGGGTGAATGATTTTGACTGATATTGTGATATGATTTGCGACATTAGAGGGAATGTTCCTTTTTACATCATTATTCTCATTGAAAAACATAGTAAAATGATTTATGGTGTGATCTGTACATATTGCAATTTAGATAAAATTTAAATTAATTGTGCAGCCCTAGTTTACGGTAGGACTTTTGTTGATTTAGATGTTAGTCGTGAACGCTCATCTACACTTTGACCCATTTGTGTGACGCAGATTGTCCACAAGAGGGTGCTGTTGTCTTTCTCTTAACATCAGTAGACTACAGCAGCACAGTTTGGATCAATACCAGCATTTTGTTCTCTTCTCAGCTCCCTTTTAAAACAATACATTTGTCCCATGTACTAACCAGAACATGGCAGTTAGTTAAAGGGATTTAATTTCAATTTTTGAGCTGAGCTACAAATAAAGACCTCCATATTAGCTTCCAATTCAGCTCTTACAGTTCCTCAAATGTTTGAGTTTTTAGTAAGATGAAAAGAGGGTGAGAAAGAATGCATATTTTTAATTTTTATGTCATTACAAATTGCCCTAAATAACCAAACAATCCCCTCCAGATGATGAGCCAGGCCCAGGGCCAACACCGAGACCTGATCCAGAGCATCGAGGGCCTGCCTCCAGCCCCCGGCTTCTCCCCTCTAGACCAGGACCTGCTGATGCTCAAGGCCACTTCCATGGCCACCATGAACTGCCTCAATGAGTGCCTGCACATCCTGCACCTGCAGCAGGTGGCCAGGCAGAGAGGCTCCCTGGGAGGTCAGTGGAGGAGGGGGTGGTGTGATTATTGTGTGTCTGAATATGGGGGTTGTTGTTTTCTAGGTTTGTTTATATACTTGCAGGTTATTCTAACGTTGCTGTCAAGGAGAAAAAGTATTTTTTTTTCCTGATTAATTTTCTTTAGAAGTGAGTTTTTCAACCATCACTCAGCAGATTTAGTCTCTTTTTAAATAAGCCGATCTAACAGTTTGGCCGGACAGTGGAATTATTTTGCATTATTGATAGGGAACCGTACCTATTCTTACCACCTGCCTCGAAGGTAATGAGATCTCAGATGGTTAAAATATCCATCAGCAACGCTTTGAGGACAGAATTCAGTCCTAAATCAGCTTCATATTGAAAAACATAATCCCAGTTTTAGGTGGAACCTAAAGGGAAGTGTCTAACTTGCTGATATCTGGACACTTTCTATGCGGGGAAGATTTGAAAACAACCAGCTAATGCCCCACTTTTTCACAGCAGATCTCATTACTCAATGTATATTTCATTAGGCCGGAGTCGTCGCAGCAGCCAATCAGATTAGGTTGTCCAACGACGCACAAGGTGAATTTGAATGAGATCTGCCCACCTCTAAACATACATAAAAAAATGCCCACGGCGTACACAACCAATCAGAGGATGGGGATGTTTCCTGTCGGCGGGGCCAAAGTATCCTGATACCTGGCTTGTCGGAGGGGTCGGGTTACACTCTCCTGGTCTAGGACAGCCATCTAGAGAGTAGCCATCTGTCCAGGCAGCAGCCAGGCGGGTTGTTTGGCGAATAGTAGGCCGAGTGTAGAGCTCCTGTAGTAGTGTTGTGTCAGGGGGACTTGGGAGGGAGGGGGGGTCAGTACCATGAGCACCTCTGAACCTGCCGCTGTGCGCTCCCCGTCCACGGCAGGACCCACCATCGAGTGGTTGGAGCCCAAGCTGCCCGACATCCTGAAGAACGGCAGCAGCTCCCTGGGCAGCTTCACGACGGGGGAGGGCCCGCTGGAGGGGAGCCACCTGGAGCTCAGCAGCCCCGAGTCCTGCAGCTTCTCTGGGGTAAGAGCACGGGGACGACACCCAGGGAACTCTGGAAAAAGTTCCTGTTGGTTATCAGGAAATTGATTTGACTTAATTTAGGCTTTCTAATCCAGCCATAAAACCATATAGTTTATATGTTTAACCTTGTTGAAAAACATAAACAATCACTTACTTCCCAAGCAGGTTGTTGAATGAATCACATTCCCCTCCCTCCCCTCTCTCAGGAACAGGAAGACATCGATGCGGAGGATGAGGCGGAGGACTCCTTCACCGACAAGGAGGAGGACCTGGGCGCCGTGGAGGAGGAGCGCAGCGTCATCCTACACCTGCTGTCCCAGCTGAAGCTGGGTATGGACCTCACGCGGGTAGGTCGAGTTCCACGTACCGCCAAGCAGCAAAACAACTCCCCCTTCCTACACTATCGAGGTGTTTGATAAGGTTTTCTGTGTCAGTACTAGAGGAAGATTATGGGATTATGGATTGGTAATTTCAGATCCCATAGTGAGACGTTTGAAAGGTATTTTCCAGATGTTGATGATCACCGCTCGTAGGATTTAATCCAGTTTGTTACACATTGTTTAACCTATGAAACACTAAGGGGTCAGTAGATTTAGGACTGCCCCCTCTTAGTCGACTAATCGGTCGTTTCTCTTAAGATGATTGGTTGTTTTTTATGCTTTTTTTCATGCTGAATGACTTATTTCCAAGAAACTTACGAGCACACCTCTGGTAAACACCAGATTTAAAGTGGTGATTTTGTGTGATTCTTTGTGGAGAAACTCAATTTCACAGATCTGTTGATTAAATCAACTAATCGATTAGTCGACAAAATCAAAGTTTTGAGTTTTCTTTAGTTGAGGACAGACCTACTAGGATTGTTTATTTTCCCCTCCCGTTTAATTATTAGTGTCTTATTTATTAATTTGTGACTTCCTCAAATTGAATATTTTTGGTCCCACCACATGTTTGGTCCACATGTGTCCAGCGAAAACCGTGTATCTCCAAATTTGGTGTTTTCTAACTTTAATTTTTATGTATTTTATTAGTTTATTTGACTGGGACGATGCATGTAAACATTGTTACATTTAGATCAAATGAAAGCGATGCCTGTATATAAGACTTCTAGCCGTGGCTATTTTGCAGTCCTTGTCCCTGGTTATGCTAAAACACATATACTCTCTAAAACACATAATCCTATACAAACATAAAGACAAATAACAGATCATACTGTATATACACAACCAAATAATTGAAACGACGACTAAAACCAACAATAAGAACAATGACTGAATACGACGATTAAGGAAAACAAAGGAGAAAGAAAGTAAGTCATTGTAAATGGTCGAGAAAACTCTAAATAAATAAACAATTTAAAATCTCATTATGTAGAAAATGTACTGTCACATTGTTGAAATCTCAGTGAAAGTGTATTTTTTGGAGATGTTTTCACAGGACAGTGACAATATATACAATGACTGAGTGACAATATCTTAAAGATTACGATATGTATCGATATTTTCACCCTGCATCCACGATATTGGATGTATCGTTACGCCCCTAATTGACGGCCACTATATTGAGAGTCACTTAAAATTAAAGCTTGAAAAAGCATTGACTTTGTCTGAATGGAAAGTCTTAGATCAGGTTGTTGTAGTCTGATTTGTGATGACCTTCCAGGCTGAAGTAAGCACTTCTTGCTTTGTAATTACTAATCCTGGAAACACACACACACTTAAAAAACACTGAGATTTGAGTCCTGGATCGTCTTCCTATCTTCCAGTGTCAGTTTGATCTAGTATTTGGATAGCCTCCTCTTGGGTTTCTAATTTATCACAGTTATCTGGTGGATCCATTGGCTCACCTCTGACGGAGATCTAGTAGATACCGTGAGCCCGGGGTCATGCCCAGTGTACGTCACTTGCTCAATTCACTGATGGTGAATAATGTGATAATGCACCAAATGGAAGAAAAGGCATTGAAACACGCTGTTTTATGAAGTCATTACCCAGCGTCCTGTGTTTTTGTGACCATATTTACTCTGATTCTCCTCCCAGGTGGTCCTCCCCACCTTCATCCTAGAGAAGCGCTCTCTGCTGGAGATGTACGCCGACTTCATGTCACACCCGGACCTCTTTGTGGCGATCACCGACGGCAGCAGCCCGGAGGACCGCATGGTCCGGTTCGTGGAGTACTACCTCACCTCCTTCCATGAAGGCCGCAAGGGGGCCATTGCCAAGAAGCCCTACAACCCCATCATCGGTGAGACCTTCCACTGCTCCTGGAAGGTGCCCAGGAGTCCAGAGGACTCCAAGGAGCCCTCGCAGGGAAGCCCCGAACCGGCCGCCTCCCAGGACCCCTACCAAGTGCGCTTTGTGGCGGAGCAGGTGTCCCACCACCCCCCCGTGTCTGGCTTCTACGCTGAATGCCAAGAGAGGCGGATGTGTGTGAACACGCATGTGTGGACCAAGAGCAAGTTCATGGGGATGTCCATCGGCGTGTCCATGATAGGGGAAGGTAAGCCAGCATGGTTTTTATACTGGTATGTAACCATGAATCTCAAGAATTACATTTGATTAGGGCTGTCAGTCGATTTAAAGTATCTAAGTAATCTTGAGGTCAGAGGTCAAGGTACCCCTTTGAAAATGGCCATGCCAGTTTTTCCCCGCCAGAACAGTCTGGTAAAGAAGTAATACATTGAAAAAATGACTGTCTCTTGTCTTCATCTATTTATCTTTCCAGGTTGTCTGTATTTGCTGGAGCACGATGAAGAGTACACTTTCACGCTGCCTTGTGCATACGCACGCTCCATCCTCACCGTTCCCTGGGTGGAACTGGGCGGCAAAGTCAACATCAGCTGCGCTAAGTCGGGCTACTCGGCGGTCATCACTTTCCAGACTAAACCATTTTACGGTGGCAAATTACACAAGTGAGTTCCTCTTGTTTATGCAACCTTCACTTTTTTGAAAATTTTACATGAATTGCAAATATTTTGAACACATTTTTGTAATACTTTTCCTTCAAGCAGCCTCTTAAAATAACAAACAATATGAAATGTATTAATTGAACTGTGCTGCCTGCGTTTAGGGTAACAGGGGAGGTGAAGCACAACACCACCAATGCGGTGGTGTGTCGTGTGCAGGGCGAGTGGAACGGCGTCCTGGAGTTCAGCTACACCAGCGGAGAGACGAGGGTGGTCGACGTCACTAAGCTGCCTGTTACGAAGAAGAGCGTTCGGCCGACTGAGAAGCAGGGACCAACTGAATCCAGGTCAGGATAGTGGAAGGGTTTATTTCGTTGCATGCAAACAGTTGTTTATTGGGAAGACTTTTAGTAATATGAGGTGAAATATTTCAGCAGGAAGGAATCCAAATCCCTTAAGTTTGTGCTCTCACACAACAGGAAGTTAATCAGTTGCCTCTATGACGTCTTACTCACTTCGCTGCGTTTCAGGCGCCTGTGGCAGCACGTGACGGAGTCCTTACGGCAGAAGGATATCGAAAAAGCCACGGAGCACAAGAGGATTCTCGAGGAAAGGCAGAGGACAGAGGAGAGGCACCGGGCTGAGACCGAAACCGCTTGGAGGACCAGATACTTTGACAGAGAGGTGAGCAAGTTAACCGCAGTAGAATTACAACTTTAGTGATTTATTTTATCATCATAAATGCTTGACAACATAGCTGTTATACATTTATTATTGCAAAGCAAATTGTATCCGGTCCTGGTACATTTCTAACTCGATGCTGCAGCTGAAGACACGAATGAGGACGCACATTCGGGACAAACAAAGCACAGGCTGTGAAAAGTCACCTGTGTTGACTCTAAATAAATTTTAAATCACCTTCAGCATAATTTCTGTCTCCTGTTAGAGCTTCTCCATTTCAGAGTGTTCTCACCTTGCACTAACCTATTTTCAATTTCCCAAGAATCTGGGTCACTTAAAGGTACTATGAGGAACTTTTAACTGGTCAATTTAATACTGATGCATCTATATGACCTACATCAATAAACAAGATCATTTTGGCTATTTGTATATAGTTCCAGTGTGCCTAGAAGCACAAGGCAAAGCCTTGTGCTTCTAGGCACACTGGTCTATTATTCGACGGGCTTAATTCTTATTCGGCCTTCTTCCGCCTAAAACTTTGCCGCACTACTCCTCCCGCAGCGTTGCCAGCACATGTACAAAAAATACATCAAAACGTGCGGAATGAGCGGGAATCGTGTGCTATGACCTGGCTAAGAGATTTGCGCAGCGGTTTCTGAAAGAATCGCGCGATAGCGCGATTATTTGCTCCATAGGAATGCATTGAAAATCGACGTGAAGACAGCTCAAAAACACTCCTCTTTGGGGCCATACAGAGTCGCCATACTTTAACATAGAAAAATGATTAAAAGTTTAAACGGGTCACGAGACTTGGGACTTTATTTGGTCAAATGGACATTTTTTGATAGCTGGCATGGTTTTCACAAAATCGCAGTTTACGTTTTGTGAAATTTTCAGACCGTTTAAGATTTTATAATGGGTGTGTGTGTGTGTGTGTGTGTGTGTGTGTGTGTAAGTGT